>APFE030894403.1:1016-188664 GCA_000404065.3 Pinus taeda | reverse complement strand
CTTGAGATGCTTCTCCATTATACCCCAGACCAGTCTTGATTAGTGGAGAACGCTATACATTGATAATCTCATCCAGAGTTTTAGATCCTTTAACAAATTTAAGATTAAGGGCCTTTGTTTTCTCAGTTTCTTTTCTAAGGCCAACAATTTCACATTCTAACTTCTCAAGAAATTTTTCTTTTTCATCAAGTTGGAATTGCAGAGTATCAATGATCAGATTCTTTTCTTCTAAACATGTTTTGAGTCTGAAATCTCTTCATAAAAGCCATCCACATCTATAGCATCCATGTAATCATCATCTTCAAAGGCCATTAAAAGTTTATAGTTATTACCTCGTTCATATTCATCACTATTTGAAAGACCATCACTATCTTCATGAGTGTAGTAACTTTTCTTAGTTACATTCTGTTTCTTGTTCCATCTAACAGGTCCCTTCCCTTTGTCAGTTTTATCCTTATGAGGACATTTGGCAGCATAGTGACCGACTCTCCCACAAGCAAAGCATTTGAAAGGTAACTTACCTCTGAATCTTCCAGTACCCCGTTGAATGTTTTTGACAAAATTTGATTCTTCTTCCTCTTCATAGTAGTCTCCTTTGCCTGAAGCCTTGAAAGCCGCTTCTCTCCAGTCTGATGGTCCTCCTTTCCTCATTTCATAAGTAGTTAGAATTCTGTGAAGCTGTGACATTGTAAGGTTTCGTAGATTCTCCTTTTCTTCTATTGCAGAAACTTTAGATTCAAACTTAGGGGACAAAGATCTTAGAACTTTTCAACCACAACAGCCTCTTTTATTTCTTCACCCAATTTTTCATGCAATTAACAATCTCATCCACACAAAGGAAATAGTTAGCCACACTTTCATCATTATGCATTCTGAGATTTTCATACTGAATTCTGAGGGTTTGAAGTTTTGCTCGTTTTACCTGATCATCTCCTTCATAACTCAGTACAATCTTGTCCCATATTTCTTTTGCGGATTTATACTGCATAACCTTGACAAATTCTGATTGAGATAGACATCCTAATAGAGTATTGACTGCCTTTGCATTTGTTTCATATTTCTTCTTCTCAGCCGGATCTGTAGGAGTTGCTGATGGAAAAGTATACCCTGTATCTATGATATCCCAGACTTCTGTACCAAGAGATTGAAGATAGGTAGTAACTCTTACCTTCCAATATACAAAGTTTGTCGCATCAAATATCGGTGGCCTAATTGATGCTTCCCTCTCGTAGTTTCTCGTGATGAAAGATCTTCCTTCAAGTGATCAAGCTTCTTCTGAAGGACCTGCTCTGATACCAATTTTTGGAAATAATACTGAGAGGGGGGGTGAATCAGTATTATCAAGTCAAATATTCCTTTTTCAAAAATCAAATGATATAGGCTACTTCAGTTAATTAAACCTGTGTATATACGCAACTATACAGAAGGAAACCCGCGTATACAAAGCAAACTTTTAATTCACATTATCTTTCTGACGTTGATTGTTATTTTGTGTTTCAGAATCAAATAACCAGTAACCAGAAACAGTAAAACAAAGCAGAAAGACAATCACACATAAGAACACAAGATATAAGGTGGAAACCCAATGTGGGTGAAAACCACCTGCTGCAATTCGTCTCTATCTTCTTTTTAAATTAGAAACTTCTTTTACAATCTACTCGTGCAGTCCTTTACCAGTATGTAGGTTGCAACCTGTAGAGAGCTACAACCCTCTCTCATTCTCCAGCTTCTCCTGGAAGGGAGCAACAACCCACTTGAGCTCTTTCACTAGCCAAGATACTAGTACGTAGGTGCTGGCTTACTGAAGGCTACAACCTTCTCTTTCTTCTAGGGACCACATTTCATAAATTTTCAGACTGGATCCATGAACATCAATCAATCATCAAGAATTTCTCCATCAATCAATCTCCTTTTCACCAATTAGATCTGAATCAAGTAGATACTTCTCTGACCTCTGTACTCAAAACACAATACCAGAAACCACACACCAAAATATAAACCCACAACACAACAGCAATAAACAGAAGCAGCTAGATCACAACTCCAAATATATATGCTATTTCAATAACCTGCAACATGCATGCATACGCCTCTGAGTTTGGGACAACCTCCATATACGTTGTTTACATTCACAGAACCAGTGTGTATACGCACCTTAGCTTCACTGAACCTGCGTACATATCTATAAAGGATAATTCGCTCTTTCAGATAATCAAACACTAATTCACCCAGATTATCAGTGTTATAGATTAAGCAAGCACCACATATAACAGACCAAAATCATACAAAGATACTATCATTCAAGCTTAAAGATTATGACCCATCAATAGAACTTATCCTTCTCTTTGCACTAAGGTTCCTCCTTCATTCAGATCCAGACCTGCACCATAACCCAATTACCAATATTCCAGATCTAGCACTTTATCAGATATTCAATAATAATCCAAATGATCCTTTGCCACATGATCTCCTTCCTCTTTTATAGTCTTAGGCCTTCCACAACACCACGGTCCAAAACCATAATAAACCAATACCACGGACCCAATACTTGGGATCAACACTTCTAACGAGGTACCATGGTCCAAAACCATAGGTTCAAATACCAAGGACTAATTGCCACAGACCAAAGATAAGTTCCTCAACATATACATGCCTTTGTAACATCTAACCCGCGTTTATACGCATCTTCGTCTAGACAAACCTGCGTATATGTCTTTTCCTTCATTCTGAAAGCCTGAACTGAGATATGTTATCAAAGAGAGTTGCCATCAAGGACAACAACTCTACCATGGCTCCAAACCTGTGCCATAATGCCAACAGTTTAATGGACATTCATTCCTAGGGTGCCTCCTTGTGCATCTACGGTAGACGATGGCTAATTATCTCTCTTCTTCCTCCTACTTTCTCTTGATGTGCATAGTGTCCATATGTAGGTTGAGAGTTTGCAGCATTTCCCCCTTGAAATATTCCAACATATTTTCAATTTCGCCTTTTATGGATGTGTTGGAAGAGGATGAGTTGGCCATTGGTTGACTACCCCTACCCTTTTTCCTAGCTGCCCTAGAATGGTTCTTAAAGACAATATTGATATCAGCATATAGTAGCTGGTAAACATCCCCTCCTATTAGTAGGTTTAGCGTATCTAGAAGGTCTTCCCTGACCCTGCTGAGTAGGACTATCTTCAGTGACTTAGGATCAAGTGTGCATTTGGCCCTTTTGTAGCTAAGTTGGAATCTTTCCTCATAATCCTCTAAGGATTCATCTTGTCCCAAGGTCACTCTAAAAATTTCCTCTTTAGTGTCTTTGGACTTGAAATAGTCCTGATACTTATTGTTGAAGGCTTGTTGCATCTTAGCCTGGGTTGTGATGATATCCTAGGTAAACCCATGAACCAGTGCAAAGTTGCATCCTTTAGAGTGGATGGGAATAATTCAAACTTTCGATCATCAATGGTGTAATCATATGTTATACATATGACAACAAACTCAAACAAGAAAGTATTTGGATCTTCTCAGGTCAGGCCATGGAAGTGAGGAAGAGTAGAGAGGCTTATGTTTTCCATCTTGGCATCCCCATTGGTTTCTATGATGGGAAAATCACCCTCAATTCTCTCTCTATCTCCTTTGTTATTTCTATTTTCATGCATTAGATCAATTTTCATGGGTTATCCTTCTTCTTCTCCCCCTGTAGGCTATTCAAAAATCTTTGGTTGTTCACCTAAGGGTTCCTCCAATTCACAACCACCAAAGAAGAGGGAAGGTTGGCTATTTGAAGTGGTGGGGATATTTGGTAGAAATTTCCTAAGTTATCCCTATTCCTACGAGGAATGAAAGAAGTGTTTTTGTTTTGTTTTGTGTTTTTTCAAGATTTGAGACTAATTGCAGAATTGAAATAACAAACTGAATGGATACTAACTGTTGAATGAAATCTGACTTGAAAAATGGAAAAGAAAGCAAACCAACTTACAATTACTCTTGCAGAAATGAAGCTAATATCATAATGAAAGAGATAAGAAATAGAAGAAAGAAAGTAAAAATCACATCTTACTCAGACACCTCCCCGAAAATGGCACCAAAAAGTGATGAGCACTAGTATTGCAGCAAGAATGTTGCAACTCCTGGGACTACCAACTTTACTTTATCAACCCGGGGTTCGTACAAACTTGGAGGTGATAGTTTTGTATACACAAGCATATGCGATGGGTCCACTATTTGTCACTACTGAGCTAGAAATAGACCACTATGGTTTCTCAAACTAGCCTTCTATTTATTCAGAAGAAGTTTGATTACCAATGAAGAAAGGGGAATTTCGCACTAATTGGGAGAATTGAAATATTGTCTACTACGGTAAGGAAACGCTGAAATCAATGCTTTAAACACACCACTCATCTAACTAATTGCTAAGAGATATTTCTTCAGAAGAATTCTAAGCTAACGTGTGCGTAATCCTAACTATCCTAGGCATGCAATTTGAAATAACTAAACATTCTACTATTGTGCACATGAATGAACACAATAACGCTTTTTTCCTTTTTGTCCCTTTTTTGTGAAAATGCGAATGCTAAATTTTCTTGGTGGTGTGGAAAGTGGGATAGAGATGGTGGTGAAAGGTCATATGCCTTGGGAGGGAAGTATGGGTCTTCTCCTATCTTCTTGGATGCTTTTTCCACAAATCAGCCTCAAAACATGCCACTATAGGTTGTCCTACAAGATTTCCTAATGCTTTCTACATTATATCCTAATGCTTCTACAAGATCCCCTGTATTCCTACAGGATCTAGCCAAGGGAAATATGAGTGATTTGGAAGGTGGTATAGGGCTTAGGGAAGGTGAATTATGGAAGAAACAAGGCAAGTGAATGGCTAGTACGTCTTCAGAGCTCAAAATAGAGTTTCTAAGATGATTGGATTTGTTCAACAAACCTAGAAAGTTGTTCTTATAGAATGATGTATTGGTTGAGGGACTTAGTGGCTTTTAGTTATCATGGATGGATGAGGATAGGCTAAGGCTTCTAGCATGATATCTTCCTACAATATTGAAACTCCTACAATACATACATCACTGGCATTTATCCATGAATCATGTCAAACAAGAAAGATTTCCAATCAACTTAATAAAACAAAATTTCATTATTTAGTTGCCTAGTTCATGCATGGAAATACTTGTAGAATATTGTGAAACACCATGAGATCTAATACAAAGCTAAAGATATCAGAAATGACAATTGAAACCTATCCTTGAAAACTGAAAAGATGCTGGCCTAATTAACAGAAAACCGTAAATTCCATAAGAAATCATAATTATGTCTTTTTGGGGATGAATAGGAGTTTTCCCTCAAACCATGGTCCTTGAAGGGAGGAGTGAGGCCAAATCCACCTGCTATCAGCCTTTTTGTTATTCCTCTACCTCTCTAAACTACTACTAAATCTATGCACAAATGGAAGAAAAATAATCAAATTTACCACTACTTGCAATGAAACAATGCTAAAACCAATTCAACAATTAACCTATGAAATAACCTAAACATACAAGTACGAGAAGAGGAGCCTTTGCTGCTAGGTTGGGCCCTAACCTGAGATATTCAGCCCTCTAAGTCAACTAAGTGCTGGATAAAGAAAATTCTCATTCTCATTATCATATCAAAAAAATTACATAACAATGTTTTTGCCACAAAACTTGAACTCGAAAATGCTTAGTGCTCTTACATAAAAAATCTGAATCCTAATGAAGCTCTAGGCCTCCTTATTTATAAAATTGAAGTATCCAACAAGTTCCTTAAATCTAGGGAGGCTTGGCTCCCAAATTCAAGATGAACTGGTTCTTAATGGTCACTGGCTTAGCTTCCCATGACCTCCATGACTCGGTTGCTTGCAAGTCCGAGCTAGTGTGATTTGATTAAGGAATATTTGAATGAGTGAGGATTTTAAGAGGAGGATATATCTCCTATAATCTCTCCTCCTTCTCTCATTCAATTTTCTACCCTTAATTAGCCAAAATTCCCATGATTTTCTCACAAAAACTTGCAATTAGTGCACATTAGACCACTAGACATACATCTTACTTTTACTCATCTCATTAAGCAAAATGTAATTAAAATGTGTAAGGAGTTATGAGAATATTTGATTTTAATAAGGTTGGAGGTGTATTAAGGTCCATATAGTTACCTAATGCTGAGGATCATCAAGATCTTACAAGAAGACCATCAGGATGACAGGTACTTGGAGACTAGGCGTAGGTTACAGCAGGGTACAGGTGATCAGGAAGTGAACTATCATCTCACAGTAGATGGTTTGGTGAGATTCAAGGACATGATCTATGTGTCAGATGACATTGGGCTCAATAAGTTTATATTGAGTGAGCTTAATGTAAAGCCATATTATGAACACTCAAGATATTGTAAAACATTGACAACAATGAATAAGTTCTACTATTGGCCGAATTTGAAGAAGGAAGTGGTAGAGTTTGTGGCTAGACCTTTAGAATGTCAATATGTGAAAGTAGAGTGTAAGCATCTCGGTGGCCTACTATAACCTATTCTAATTCTAGAATGGAAATGGGAGGTCATTTCCATGGATTTCATTATAGGTCTTCCAAGGACATCAAGGCAACATGATTCTATTATGGTTGTATACCATGGTCAATGGGCTGAGCAAGGTAGCTTAGTCCATTCTAGCAAAGATTACTTTTTAGGTAGTGAGGTGGCACAAGTCTTCATAATGGAGATCGAGAGATTCCATGTTTTTCCAAAAAATATTGTGTCAGAGAGGGATGCTAAGTTCACTTGCAAGTTTTGGAAGGAGTTGTTTACAGGTTTGGGGACAAAGCTGGCCTCTAGTACAACTTATCATCTGCAGACAGATAGATAAATAGAGAGGGTCAACAAGATTCTGGAGGATATGTTGAGGATGTATGTTATGCACCAGCAAAGGATATGGGAGGATTACCTCCCATTGGTTGATTTTTCTTACAAAAATGGTTATCAGGAGTTAATGAGGATGAGTCTATTTAAGGCATTCTATGGGCAGAGTTATAATACTATTGTCAGCTGGAGTGATTTAGTGAACAAGGTACTTATTGAAACATATATGTCGGTAGAAATGGAAAAGGAGATGCAAATTATAAAGAAGAATCTAAATACTGC
Source organism: Pinus taeda (assembly GCA_000404065.3). Classification (NCBI taxonomy): domain Eukaryota; kingdom Viridiplantae; phylum Streptophyta; class Pinopsida; order Pinales; family Pinaceae; genus Pinus; species Pinus taeda. Next base: position 181,525 of record APFE030894403.1, on the reverse strand, counting down.
ACAGTACAGGTGAAAAAGTTATGCATGCCAGCACAGGCCATTTAAGGAGTTTCAAGTCGGGGATCATGTGTATTTGCACATCAAGCCCAAGAAGAGCTCCTCGAGGATTGGATCATGTGCCAAGTTGGAACCACAAAATTGCAGGCATTTGGATATCCTTGATAGGATTGGACTAGTGGCCTACAGACTTGCACTACCTCTGATAATGAAAGTCCATGATGTTTTCCATGTTTCATTGCTTAAGAGATATGTAAAGGATATTGATCATGTTATTGATAGGGCTATATTGTAGGTGGAACCAAAAGGAGAATTCCATCTAGAACCTCGGTGCATATTGCAACATAAACAACTCATATTATGGAACATAGCAATTGAGAAAGTTAAAGTGCAGGGGAAGCGCTTTGGGCCTGATGAAGCTACATGTTAGATGGTTGATAAAATGTAGGTTATGTATCCTTCATTATTTTTCAGTTGAGAAAAAGTAGTTTTGATATATGTATATATGTACATGGATGTAAATACTACCATGAGTTGTGTTATAAATCTCCAATAAGTAGTATGGTTGTCATGTTTTCATGATGGTTTTTCTTTTAATTAGGTTGTTTATTGTAAATATTGCATCGATCTAAGTTATAAAGCTCCATGGACAGTATTTTTTGCATTTCAACGGTCTTTTTGGTTATAGGTGTCATAGAATATCAATGATGGTGTTCCCCTTGGGGGGTGGGGGGGGTTTCTAACAACCCTGGGTTAAAAATCCATGTAATAATAGTTAATAAAGGCAAAATAAGACCAAGGTCAAGGGGAACTTATTCCATTTGATTGTTGGGAAAAATATCTTAGTGCACATCACTTGTTGTGTATTCTGGCTAAGGGAAACTCGAAAAAGGTAATGGAAAAGGCTTTGAAAAGGAAAAAAGATATTATTGGCATTTTATTTATGAATACAAAGGAAAATAGAAGAAAAGGGAGGTGAAATGTCACAAGTTGCATGTGAGGAGGAAATTGAATGAAAATGAAGGAAAATTGAAGAAATTAGAGGCATCAATAATAAAAAGACATTAAAGCATTAGTTTGTAGCCTTTTGTGAGTTTATTTTTGGAATTAGTTTTCAGAGAGGAGAAGAACACCAAGAGGAGAAGGAAAGCAAGCAAGCAAAGGAAGGACAAGGAAGGACAAGGAATGAGAATGAAAACAAATGAAAGCGAGGATCAAGCAAGGAAAGGTTGGATCAAGTAGCTTCAATGAGAATACTTGCAAGTAACAGGTTGAATGTATGATTTATGAGTTGGTTTTTGCATGTGTGTATTTGGTTTCATTCCTATCAATGGCATGGATTTTATCAAGTTTTGACAATGGCTTTTATCTTTACCTTGTCATTTCTAGATAGTCATGGTGTGATGGGATTCTTTCTTGGTTGAGCTCTAGATTTCCAGAAGGTTTTGGATCTAAGTGAGGTGGTTTCAAGAAAATACCAAGGGTTGGGGGTGGAGATGGTATTCTACTAGAATTTCTCAATAGGTGGGTGGAGACAGGAAAATTCCTCAAGGGATGGTGAAGGAATTATGAGGCATCCATGCTCAGTTTGGTTTTGTGATCTTAAAGCCAATTTAGGTGATATCATAGTATGGTGAGTGTGGAGATGGTTTAAATTCTGGATTACCTTGGTTGTTTATGGATTGGTTTATCCCATGAGATCCCACATTCATGCTTGGAATATGGCATTAGGGTGATTGGATGAAAGAAATATTTGGTTCATCCAAATCTAGGGTCAGTTGGTATGTGGAAGCCCCTAACTTGGTTGGATTTTGCATATGGTTAATAAGATTCAAGTTTCTCTCGTCTTCGATAAGTAAATGTACTTGTTATTATGTGGTTCTAGTGATTGTTCTATCATGGTTATCTCTCTAGTTATATGATGGTTATAAGCATGGTTATATGACAGATCTACATATGGATCTTATTACACTTCATTTAATAAATGTATGGTTAATGAATGCATGACCTAATTGGTGCTATGACAACTATTGTAAGAAGGCATAAATCATTCTTGTTAAATCTTAGATAAGTTTTTAGATCCTTATGTTCAGATATGCATTCATAACATGTAGGTTGCATGTTCACTATGTGTTTGATGAAATGTCAGTCCTGGTTGGGAGAGGTTAGGTCAAGTCCTAGTTTAATTTTTGTTCTGGAAGCCTTGTTTCTATGTGATTCATTATTTCTAGAAGTTACACTGAGTTATAGGCAAGGGCCTCAGTCTTATACTTGAAAAAGTGGCTCAAAATTCAGGGTCGCTAGCATAGAACTGACTAAAAAAGTCCACACTCACTGGGAAGAAAGCCTATGGGAGCGAATGGAGGGTTGCAGCCACTTGGAGGCCTTGGAAAGGGAATGACTGAGGCTCTAGGTCGGTGAAATAGAGAGTTAACTCAGGGGTTGGACACCTGGAGGGGTTGGGTTTCTCTAGTAGGTCTTGTGGCAACTGAAGAAGGTCAGTAAAGTCTTAATTTGTCAACTCCATTTACTTAAGGTCATATAAGAGGCTCAGTCTTATCATAGTGACCCTCAGCTCATGTTTACCCTAGACAACCCGATGAAGTGGGTAAATGTGGGAGGAGGAAGTTATATTGATGTTGGCATTGGTTCATGATGGGAGCTAGCTCATGTTGGAATTCATGTCAACCCTATCATGATCTAGTTGATATGTTGATGCCTTTCTTGTAGAATGGTTGTAGCCACTTGAGTTGGAATTTAGTTGATTATGTTGGCATTGATGTTAACCGTATGATATCACACTCATGGTGGAGATATGAAGGCATTCATGTGGTTGATGGTTATGAGTTTATGAGTGCATTCATAACATAGTGCAGGAACTGGAGGTTGAGTAAACATGGTTGCAGGATATGTTTTGATGATGTTCCTACAGGTAGAGGTTTCTACTACAAGTATTAGAGATGGTTTCTTAGGTGTCCATGTTGTAGAGTTTCCACACTTGATGAATTGGAATACAAGGTATTCTTGTTTACACTCATGGAGATGATTTGTTGCAGTGATGGTTTGGCCTTATGATGATGATGAAGATGTGCTATAGTGTGTTGTAGGTTTGTACATATGTATTTAAGCTTGTGTGGGCATTTGTGGAGAGTAGAGGACTTGTTGACAAGCTAGTCAACCCTTGTTTGTTGGTCCCTAGGTCCATTTGGAAGTGGCACTTGGGAGAAAAGTTTGATTCATTTATAGAGATGTAAAAGGCTATGACATAGGTTTGGAGGCATGTTCAAGTGCTAGAGAAGGTGACCGAATTGGCCTCGGAAGTTCTGGGATGATATTTTATGTTTTTTCATATGTTTTTCCTGAACCTCACCAATGCAATCTTGTGCATGCAGTTGAAAGTATCCAACTGCATGGATACAAGCCTGTGCATGTGGCTGAAACCCATATCAGCTTGTTTTGTGCATGTGGTTGAGTTTTTTCAAAGAATTATCAGGATTCTTGGCTCAAATCAAATGCAATTTGGCATGAGAATTCCAAGATGCTTCTAGATTAATTTGTAAAGGTTTGGAATGGTTTGAAAAATTCCTCCAATGATGTGAACACCTTTTGTGTCTAAGTAGTGGTGATGGTTGCTTGTTTTTGTTTACTTTGTGCACCTTTAATCCCAGTCCAAAAGTGCAATTCACCCCACATGTTTTATATTCTACATTTTAGAGTTGGTTGATGGTTAGTTGAGGTAGTAGAATGAGTGAGAACAATGGAGAAGTTGCAAAAAAATTTAGACCTACTTATGAGAAAATATAGTGTGTGGTTGTGTTATAGAATGCATTGAAGTGAGAAGAATGAATTGCTGAAGCTAAATACTAAAGTAGAACATCAGATTTCAGATTAGTGTTGTAGTAGTTTTAGTAGAGACTGTTTGGAGAAGAATAACGTTGAGGAAAAGGCCAATGTTTGAGCATGGTTTGAGTAGATGATCTATTGCATGATTGATACTTGTTTTGTAGGTGTTGTTGGTGTCATATTAGTCGTTATATTGCTGATTTGTATAGGGTTTGATGTATTTGATAGTTGTTGCAGTTTGTTTTTGATGGAGTTATGTATGGGTAAGATTATGGTTTCTAGCTAGTTTTGGTTACGACTACTTTTGTTTTGATTTGAAGAGATTGTCTTTCTACTGGAGATTGTATTACAAAGTTGAGTCTAGTTGAGCATATAGTCTTAGATCTAGTTTGAAAATTTATGAAATGAGGTCCACATAAAGTAAAGGAGCAATGACTTACTGAGAGTGGAGGAGTGATTTCAAAGCTTCAATGAAAGGAACAATTTCTCTATCCAATCAGTGTTGGGTGAGGATCGTTGACCGTGGTGGATTTCAATGGATGGTAGTTTGTAGATTTGTGTAAGAAGATAGTATTTTGAGATGATAAGTACAATTGAGTCTTCTGGCTGGTTGGTGTTGGCCTATTATATATCTGTTGGGCATGGAATCCCCCCACAGCATATTTTGGCACTCAAAGCCCAAGTTTTGGACAAATGTATTGTAAAACTCTGCGAATTGCGAGCGCAGAGCGTGAGGTATAGGTTGAGTCATAGGTTTGTTTTCCCTAAGTTTTGTAATGTAATTTAAGGTGATGTCAGCCAACCCATGGTTCACGGACCATGGGATTGTATAAATAGGGTGAGGCTCTAAGTTGTAAAGATAGTGAAGAAGGGGATGAGTAGAGTAGAGATAGAGCATAGAGTTAGAATCTAAGTGTATTGGGTCGTAGTAGTAGGAAGAGGCTCTGCAGCTGAGTGCGCAAAGGCCTAGTAGAGTTTGTAGCTGAGTGCACGGACCCCTACAACTGAGTGTGCAGGGCGGTGTCGAGTTTGTAACCTTGAACGAAGAATAATAAAGAGAAGTTGATTCCAATTTTTGAGCATATGCTTGTGTATTTCATTCTTTACATTTATACTATTTTGTTTATCGTGCACACTTATATGATTGTTGGATATATTGTTAATTATCACTAGTCTTACACAGATAAGTTAAGTAATCGGGTAGTAACAGGTTAAATAGTAAGGAACTTGGGTAATAATACAGATTGTACCCCGAGTAGGGCTATGTGAAAGCAACATCACAAGTTATGAGGGACTAATAGTTGCACGCAGCGACGTGTGTGCAGGGTCAAATTGTGGACTGCCAGAAGCTCATTAGAAATCCCCAAGGTGTGGAAACCTAGTTCTAGCACCCTCCCATACTACTTTGGGTGAGACCTTAGTCCGTGCTCCACGGAATATTGCCAAAAAGGCCAGTAGTATAGGGATTTGTTTGGTTAAATCACCTCTGAACCTGGGTTAGGCTCATACAAGCCAACAAATGGTTCCGTTGCCGGGACTGGGATCTGCATAAGGGATGTCTAATGTCATGCCACTAGAATCCAACAAAGAAAGAAATTGAAGGGTGATTGAACAAGAAGATTCACAAGTTCATTGTGCAAGAAAATAGAAATCCATGAGTATCTAAGGAACAGTGGTTGGAGCACTACTTATATACGGAAATTCATGAAATTTCTTTGCATCCTTTCCTTCTAAGCTGTATGAGTGGATCACAAAGCTAGCAAACAGTCAGGGAAGGTGTAGGCTAGTCGACAGACCAATGGTGTGGACTCTAGAATTAGTGTGCATATTAGAAGTGTCAGGGGAAAAGATCACGTGAGTTGTGGACCATTGACTCGACCAAATTATAGGAGGATTTATCACTGAGTTTGCAGTAGACAAGACCATCAGCTACAGTGAGGCGGAGCGACATTTGCTCAAGGGACCGTGAGGTAAGTATATTAAATCTTTTAACACTTGGATTAAGATGCTATTGTGTGAAAAGAGGGTTATGTGAATAAATTAATTTTTGGGACTACGCGAAGTGGGAAGATCTACAAAATCGAAAGTAGTGAAGAATTAGAAACCAGTCCCTTAATTTTCCCCTCGTGGGAAAGTGAGGAGGAGCTTGCGAAAGTATCTCTGAGAAGCATGGTCAATCTGATAAGGTAGCGAATTCCAATCTTACCACCTCCACCTCCACCGCCACCCGTCTCACCCTCCTCACCCCCATCTCCATCCACCCCACCTCCACCACCACCACAATTTAGTATGGTGAGTGCAATCAAACTACCAATATTCATAGGAGTAGGGAATGAAGACCCGGACCAATTCTGGTTCGTGGTAAGAGTAGTATGGGAAGCACAAGGACTCATGGATGAAAATATCAAGAAGGCTACGTTGGTGAGCACATTTCAGGATCGTCATTAACATGGTACATCAAGCATTCTAATGACCATCCAAATGCAGGAATCACAGAAATCCAGACCACGATGAACAGGGAATTTAGCAGGCCAAAGTCAAAAACTCAACCAATCATCGGGTTTAAAGAGATTGCAATGCTCTAGGGCAAGACCCCCTAAGATTTGGACCAAATACTAAAGGGTATGATTCACGAAGCCAACATGATGTTGACGGATGGACAACACTGTGCATGGTTTGTAGCATCAATAACACCACACTTGAGGATGGTGTTGTCACAACAAAAACTTTCTACCCAGGTTGAAGCTTTGGAGATGGCAATGAGATTGCATGAGACCCCTATACAAGACCCTGGTCTAGGATTCCAAAAAATCTGCGCGCAACTGCAAAATCTATGTCTAGAGATGCAGAGTTTGAAATAGGACATGATACCTTGGCCACAGGTGTGTGAGGAGATATGGTGCATAAAATGCAAAGGCCAGGGCCATGAAAAGGACCATTGTCTAGTGTTTGTGAATTACTTAGCAGGGGGAGGGCCGATGCCGTTAAGACCTGACGCACAGGTAGGACCAAGCACGATGCCTACATTATGGTGTGCGATCTGTCAGTTAGGAGGAAAGCACACTACAAACAATTGTCATCTATTGCAGAACTATACACAAATGTCCCAACATTATTTTTGTAATTTTTGCAGGTCGGTAGGCCATGAAAAACACACCTGCAGAAGCTATTGGACTCCTACCTGTAGGGTGCAGATTGAAATGCGAGCCCTCGACCCCAATGCAAGAATGGTGTGTGCTAGATTTTAGGGGCGCGATTGAGGTCGAGGTGGAATGGGACCAGGAAGGGGTCGCGGATAATTAATTTGTTACAATTGTGGGGGGCTAGGGCACTATGCCCGCGATTGTACAAACCCGACAAGGACATCATGTTTGTATTGTACTCAGCTTGATCATGAGGCAGAAGACTTCCCTACATTGATAGCGAGACTGAGCAAAAAAGGGGTACTTTAGCCCCCTCCGCCTCAGAATTTACAGATGATGAGGTTTGAGCCGTGCGAAGAAGACCCGAATATAAACATGATGCATAGGAGTGGTATGACCATTAGTGATGATAAAGGGAATTAGTCAAAATAAAGTGTGTGGGTTCGCAAGCATCCTACCAAGGAACTTGAATTTGATTTAGAATGCTCGAAGGAGACATTCATGGAAGCTAAGAAGAGCTTCATGGAGGCCTCCACTTCAGGTAGTAAGGATCAACTAGAACCAGGGATGGATCCTTCAATGCTCACTATCTTTCTGGAGACATGCATGAAACTGCTACATGACAGCAAGGCAGTAAAAGGACTATAGGAACTTATCACTAGGTGCGCGGGGTCAGGAGAACTGCACATGGTCTAGAAACTTGGAAAGCATGCATTGCCCACAGGAAAGGAAATGAAGTTGACTATGCAAATCGATGAGTATGAAATGGATCAGGTAATCCTGGATCTCAAATCAGACGTGAATGTACTACTAAAACAAACATGGGAATGCATGGGCAGACCCACGCTACAGTGGTCTCCTATTTAGTTATGAATGGCAAACCAACAGAAGATCTTACCCATAGGAAGATTGCAAGGGGTAACAATAGATATTGAAGGTGCGAGCGTGCGGGTGGATTTTGAAGTGATAGATATTTTCAATGACAGTAATCCCTATCTCGCTACTAGGAATAGACTAGGCCACCAATATGAATGGAGTCATAAATCTGAAGGAGCGCAAAATGATATTTGAAAAAAAGTCACTACGCATAGTAGTATTGGTAGATCCAGCTGAAGGAGTGCAATACATTAAACTAGTATGCGATTGTGATAATGATGATGATATTGATTTTATTTACAAGATAACCACATGATAAGAGGATTGGGTGAATCCGACTACAGATGGAAGGATTTCGTGGGAACACGAAAGCTCCTACACTTCGGATTCAGACGAAGAGATAGAGTGATGGCAAAATCAGTTGCATGAAGTAAAAATGCTTAATTGCAACATGATGGTTATATCACTGCACTGTGTGACAATAGAGGCAAGGGATATGCCTACATATGATGGGTTGACAATGTTGGATGAATTCCTAAACAAATTTGAAAGTGCAGTACCAGGACAGTAGCGGTTCGATGCTCTAAAGTGGGAACTGCGCGCAACGCCCACACGATGGTGGGGTATGCATCAAGGAAGTTTTGAGGAATGGCATAGATGCAAAAGGATGGTCTGCCTATGCTTTGGAAAACCCCATCTCAGAACAAGAGCCAATCACTAGGGGCGGAACAACTTGTGCGCCCACCTTTCCCGATGGATACAGACATATGTTGTACAAACTGTACAAGCACACACCACTCCCAGAATAGAGCATTGGAACAAGATGCAGCAACAGAAAAGGTGATGCATGCTACCACTTATCCATGGAGAAGCATTTGATAGGGTATGAGAAGTATTGAACAGAGTTCACTAGGTGAGACACACTAATTGGAACCTACGTGTACCAGCAGTTCGATAGGCCTATAGGACCATGTGCAAAACATTGAAAGCGGAAACAATCCCAAAGGTGTGGAACAAAGTAGAGACTGTAATTTCTGAAGAGAATGTGAAGAGGAATCTGCACGCAATAGCTCCCACAGATGTGATAGTGCGTGAAGACCAGGACGAAGAAATCACACAGCTATGTGAGGTTGAACATATAAGGATTCAGGAAGCCATTCGGCGAGGGAACCTTAGAATTTGTGAAATCGAAAAACACTGGGTACGATTGAGGAAGAAAATCATTTTGATGAATGTTCAGGTCAAGAGACTGGGAAACGATATCAATCAAGCATGTCTCGTCAATAAACCAAGGATGAAAAGGCAAGGTGCATATGATCATACCACTGAATTAGAAGACTGTCGCCAAACATTTATGACTATGCTGCCATGGTTACGACCACATCTCATCAAATGCGGTAACCAGGGAAGTGCACTACATATGATAAGATGCGTGGCACCAAATTTCATGAAGGCAATTGGGGATTTCTAGTGGACTATACTGGGAGGTGAGCTAAAGCCTCGCATGGGTGGTTCGACCACCTGACTAGCTGTAGGAAGCACAGTCTCATCGCTCTAGGTAGTTGAAAGAGAGTGTGGGACTATAAAAGAGTTTGTTTGGGAGTTGCACGATAAGGGAGTTTTGCATAGAATCAACATGTCACAAGGTTTGTGCCCACGCACGAGGGGCTGCACTGTCACGCGGGTAGGCTGGAAAGTGACCATTGGTGTCACTATTCATGATGGGATGTTTGATTTGAGGCCAAATAGAGCGGGCGGCAGGAATTTAAGACGCAAATTAAGGGAAAGATTTGGGACAATCTTCCGCCATGAAAGAATTAATGGCCTAGAATTGGGTGGAATAGTCGAATTTGAATTCAAAAGGAGCTATAAAACTCCAGGGGCTAGCCATGAGACAACGCTTGTTCACTTGAGATTTGAGCAATTGATTAGAGCACAGAGTGTTGAGTGTTGAGCAATATTTGAGCCTTGAAGTTCACAAACAACCATAGACAGTTCAAATAGGATGGCAGCTACTAGGAGAGGTTTGGGCTTTATAGAAGGAACTGCCAACAAGGCCGCGTAAAACCCCATGGTACACGATGTCTCCAAAGGCACTGAGGTCACACCGGAAATCCCAAAATCACCTCAGACGTTGAGACCCAAGAAAGATAAGCAGGTAGTGGGACTAGTCCACATGTCCCTGAGGAATCCACGGTTCGGTAAGCTCTTAATGGAAGAAAAGGGCAAGGCTGTCACCATTGAGTCAGATGACAAGGAGGAGGACCTGCAGGATCTCATTGTTGAGGTAGAGGAAGCAGAGGACATGGAAGAGGATATCCAGTTGGTGCACTCTGCAGTGAAATTTCCCTAGGACGTCCCTCCATGAAAAGGTAAAACCAAGATACCAAAGGATCTGGATGCCACCAAGAGCACACTCTAGACCCCGCTCCTCCTTGATGGAATTATATTTGAGGGCTCACACCTGGGGTGCATGCCCACAATGAAGTTCGAAGATTGGGATCTCACATACAGTGAGAAGTTACCACACTTAGAGATGGAAAACCTCATGAAGCATAGCATGGAGGGGCCATTCACAACATTAGAGCCGTGAAAATGGTTGCGCAATGTGGAGAATGCTGCATTGCTTCATCTACTATGGATACCACACTTTCACCACACACCCGTCACCCTTTTTGTCATCAAGTAGCTTATTTTCTTATTGCATGATGGTTTCTTATGGCTGGAGGATCATATTCCCATCACAACTGCTCTCATCCACAGAATTTCTCAGCTTCCCTGTAAGGGAAAGGACCCCGTGATGATAGTAGGAAAGAGCGGCGATTTGGCTCTCGTGGAAGCCATGAAGAAAAAATATAAGCTCGAGAATAAAAAGAGGGGTTACACCATCAACAATATCAAGGATAAAGGGGTGCATGTAGCCACCCAACTCTTGGTTGGGAAGGTAATGAGAAAATGTTGCAGTGATGAAGTACGAGTGCCAGTAGTTGTGTTGGCTAAACAATCTGCAGAGGGGGTCCAATTCAGCTGGGCCGAGTTCCTCTGCGAGGAATTCTTGATCAACTGCAAGGAAGTCTAGGAGCAAGGTAAGACCTTCCACTACACATGGTTGCTCTTGTCCATTTTGCTGGTAGTGGGAGAACTACCAGAGGACAGTCAGTTCCCAAGATACCAAAGGCCACAAAGCACGCATCGACCAAGGACATGAAGCGGATTCGCGATACAAAGATCTTTTGGGTGCTCATAGATGCGAGCATCCGAATGTGGATTAATAGGAGGTCACGCCTGTCCCCCACAGTGCATAACAGTCTGTGGAGCTTTGCAGACTTCAAGGTGGACATGCATAATATTTACATCAAGGCACGAAAGGATCTGACACAACAGTGGACCAAGCTCCCCTTCATCGCCACTGATGATGCAATTTTTACAGTATTAGAATCATGACCTCTCGAGTGGCGCACCCCAGATTTGGTGGAGTTGGACAGGACAAAAGCGTAGAAAAGAAACAGTGAGGCCAAGTTGCATGTCACGTAGCTAGCCAAGAAGAGGCACAATGAAAAAGTGACAACAGAGGTAAGGGCAGTCTACAAGGAAATAAAGGCAACTGCGGAGTAGGCAAAGGCCGCCGAAGTAGTAGCAACAACGTAGTCAACAGGGGCCACAACAATGCAGGTACAAGAGGGCCAGGACTTGTCTACAGGACAGGAGGCAAAGGACACTAATCTTGCCGAAGAAGGTGTTGACCCAGGCACAACTTCCACCCAACTCAAAAGGCCGTGCGCCATAGAGAGATTGGGTCCACAGAAAAAGGTCAAGGCCTCCAAATTAGCCATCGACCCGATCGTGTTAATGGAATCCGACCTCTATGACATCAGTGACACAGTATGTGAGGTCACCAAGGAAGCACTCCAAGAAGCCATGTCGGAGTAGCAAACTGTGTGGGGGCCCCTAAGGGCGCAACTACAAGGACTACAGGTGCATCCCCCACAGGAAGGAACCGTAGCCACCTACACCACAACAGGCACATCAGTAGCAGAGAAGATGCTACATGCAAGGGTGGCCAATACCATAGTGCTACCGAAAGGGGCTCTAGCAGTAGAGAATGAGATTAACAGAGCCGTGGTTGACAGGATCAAAGGACTTGGCCTTAATTTGGCTGCCCTTCCATGAGACACACTATACTAACTACAGGATGGAATAAAAATAAAGCTCCGCACCAGGGAGGGCCACACAATTTAGGTGATGAGTGAGCAAAATATCAACATTGAACAGAGCAGCTTACAGTGTGATGAACTGGTGTCACAAAACTAGAAATTAGTGTAGACAGTTGATGAAGCATGCCGGTGAGTCCCAGAGTTGTCCATCGCCATGGACCTACCAATAGAAATGTGGAACCATTATTTTGCAAGTGGAGTCCAAAACGTGCACGAGGAAAAACGCGAGTGCAGCTAGAGCTGAATCTCCAAATTTCCAAGCTGCAGCTGAAAGTGTAGCCTTCCACTCCCAATGTGTTAGTGCTATCCAAATAGGGTTGGAAGAAATTAGATGGGTGGTGCAGGACTGTACCGGTATGTTGGACCAAGCCTTTGGCATCCTCACATCCTTGCAAGAGGACCCCAACATACAGCGCCTAGAAACAGAGGCGCACGAGCTTCAGGAGCAGTATGAAAATGTAAGGGGAACTGCGCAGATAGTCATCCTCATTATACAGCTCACAAAGATGCAACAAGTAAGGGCACTAAAAGAGTAGGTGGATGTCGCAAGATAGAAAGAAGAACTTCTTAAAGCGTGCGTCTAGCCATGGATTGATGAGGCCTTCACCATTGCGGCAGGTATCAAGGGCAAGCTCACACAGATGCAAGGACTCTACGCACTAAGGCAGGGATTCGATCCTCACAAAGAAGCATCAGAAGATCACATGTGGTAGGTCCAGCAAACCACAAAATAGTGCGTTGTAAACCTTTGAGCAGTACAGGACCAGTTGGAGGGGCTCCGCGCCAAGATCACTGTGCCCATAGAGTGACTCGGGGATGAGTCACGATGATTGTGTTGGGGGCCTATTGGGCATGGAATTCCCTCGACAACATGTTTTGGGGCTCAAATCCCAAGTTTTGGTCAAATCTATTGTAAAACTCCGCGAATTGTGGGTGCGGAGCGCGAGGTAGAGGTTGAGTCATAGGGTTGTCTGCCCTAAGTTTTGTAATGTAATGTAAGGTCATGTCGACCTACCCATGGTCTACGGACCATGGGATTATATAAATAGAGTGAGGCTCTAAGTTGTAAATATAGTGAAGAAGGGAATGAGCAGAGTAGAGATAGAGCATAGAGTAAGAATCTAAGTGTATTGGGTCATAGTAGTAGGAAGAGGCTCTGCAGCTGAGTGTGCAGAGGCCTAGTAGAGTCTGCAGCTGAGTGCATGGACCCTACAACTGAGTGCGTAGGGCAGTGTTGAGTTTATAACCTTGAACAAAGAATAATAAAGAGAAGTTGATTCCAATTTCTGAGCATCTGCTTGTGTATTTCATTCTTTACATTTATACTATTTTGTTTATCACACAAACTTATATGATTGCTAGATATACTGTTAATTATCACTAATCTTACACAGATAAGTTAAGTAATTTGGTAATAACGGGTTAAATAGTAAGGAACTTGGGTAATAATACAGATCGTGCCCCCAATAGGGCTACGTGAAAGCAACATCATAGGTTGCAAGGGACTAATAGCTGCGCGTAGCGACATGCATGCAGGGTCAAACTGCAGACGACCAGAAGCTCATCAGACATCCCGAGGGTGTCGAAACCTAGTTCTAGCACCCTCCCATCCTACTTCGGGTGAGACCTCAATTAGCGTTCTGTGGACTATTGCCGAAAGGGCCAGTAGCATAGGGGATTTTTTGGCTAAATCACCTCTGAACCTTGGTTAGGCCCATACAAGCCAATAATATCAAGTAGAGTATCCTAGTTGATGGTAGTCAACAAATCTATGTAACAAACATATTTTTCTTCATAGAAGCTTCATAGCAGTGCAACAACATCTAGGGTGATTTTTTCCTGATGAAGGGTTTACCACCAAATATCCTATGTCTCATGTGTTGATGCTTTATTTTGTTCTTTTTCATGGTTATGATTCTCATATGTTTTACTTTTTGCTTATGATTATGCATAGATATGTAATTGTTTAATTATTTGTTGCTAATTAAATGTGTGTTATTCAATAAGAAGTTTTATAACTGTAAAAATTGTTACAACAAGTCACCACTACTGAGTCACCCCCCCCCCCAGTAGTGCTTAAATGTTTCCAACAATTGGAATCAGAGTGAGGCTCTTAGTTGTAGCTTGATCACTAGAGAATATATCTAGAGTTTGTTGGCACAAATTTGCAATTCTTTTTCAGAATGAACTCTCAAGGAACACCTATTCTTATTGTTGCAAATTTCAAGGTATGGAAAGAAAGTGTGAAGTATAAATTATTTTCTTGTGGACCTAACTTTTGGAGATTTATATGTGAAGAATATGAAGATGATTTGCCTTAATTAAGAAAAATTCTCAAGCAAGAGGAATTATTTTCGAAAATCTCCATAGTGTAGACTTAGAAAAAGTTGGATATTTTAAATCTGCCAAGGAGTTTTGGGAAAATTTTGATATGTTATTTGGAAAAAGTTGCAGCAATAGTGACAAAGAGTTTGAAAAGAGTAGAAATAATAATAAGAATAAGATGAGATCCATGAAGATCAAAGCTCTAGTTGAACCAACTATACAAAAGGACAACAAATTAGAAGGTATAAGCCACATTCATTTAATTTCAAGTTATATTTTTAAATAGCAATGGTGACAATAATTCATATCTGGTTAGTGAAGAAAATGATGATTGTAGTTATATGCTCCTTAAGGCTGAATATGAATATCCATTAGTTGTTGTTGAAGAGATTTCTAGTGAAATAGGTAGACTAACTGATGCATGCAAGGAGCATGAGAAGAAATTTCATATATGTGATAAAAAGGAAAAGGATCTCAAGGAGGAGATCACCCCTTTGAGGACACAACTACAAGAATAAAAAATAATTTAAGAATTCAATTGCAGTAAGAAAAAAACCTAGAAAGGACTATGTTGAAACACTTGAAGGTGTGATTAACAAATTAAGGAAGGAAATTGAGAAAAAATACCAACAACTGGAGCAAGTGAAAAGCACCATAGTAGTAGACAAATATGGAAGAATTTAAAAAAAAAGAGAGTTAAGCTTCAATGCAGGAAAGAATAATAAAGAGGAACATGTTAGAGTCAGTGTTTGCAGCCTTCCACCAATGATCAAACATGCTCTTACAGAGTGGTCTTAGGGTGTCAAAGTCAATTTTTTTCATTTCAGTGAGTCTTCAAGTAAAATTTGGTCACTAGGTATTAGATCTAGGATTGTTTTCACTCCTTCCAAAATTTTTCAAATATTGATCCATGTCACCATTCGGTTGAGTGTACCATCATCAAAAAAATTTCATCATTATTTCAAGTTCCAATGGGTCATTTACACCTTGTTTGTGCTTCAGTTGTGCTTAGGTAAGGCTCATTACCCTCTCTTAGGGTTTTGAAGGTAATTTTCCTTGGATAGTCAAATCATCAACAAAACTTGTATCTTGATGCTCATACACCTTCCCTACCCTTAAAATACCTTCTTATACACTTTTCATCACTGATATTCCTTAAATTCATCATTTTCCCATAAACCCTAGCCTATTGCTACAATTTGACAATTTTCTAGGTTAGGCCTCTGTTTTTCCCTTTTGGACCCCTTCCCTTCACTCAATATTTGAAATTCCACTTTTCCCTACTTCCTAACATCCCTCCATACTTCCAAAAAATGTTCCCAAGAAATTATAAGCCCCTCATCCCATTCATTTCCCTTCATTTCTACAAATCCCCTGTTCCACACATCGAGATAGGTTTTATTCAAATGATGTTTCTGAGCAATAAAAGATGAATTTGACAAAAATGAGAGAGGTTTTTTTCCATCATAGACTCAAGAAGAAAAAATTCCTTTAGTTTTTACACAAGTCTCATGGTTTGGGAGAAATTTTCAAAACATCATTTGCCTCAGGAGAGTTGTTGCACTTCTGGAGTGACTTTTGGAAAATAAATATTTCTCCTAGCTAGAATGTCCAAAAGACTTGCTGGAAGAGTCAAATGATAACTAGACACAGAGAGATTTCAAATGAGCTATCATGATCTCAATGTGGAGTTTATGAAGACCTAAAAAAGTTGACTGGAACAACACTCTGCATTTTGGCAGCCTCATTCTTCACATTTGACCAGTCTTGGTAGATTGGGTGTTTGACAAGGCAAATGAGCTCCAAATAGAACATTCAAGATGTTCTGGAAAGTAGACTCGAAAATATTTCCAACTAGCTATCCCACACCCAATTTAGACACCAGGAAGGGTTCCAAAAGTGGCCTGCAAAAAGCACTACACTTTTAGCATTTCCTGTTTTCTTCAGGTAATTTTTGTATCAGTGCCTTGGGCAAACGTGTAGCGCCTAGGGCGCTGCACACTTTTTTGGGGAATATTTTGGAGGAATGGCCACCACCATTGGATTCATAAGACCATTTACACTCAAGAAAACCATGTTTCCAGATTTGAAAGTCAAAACTACTAGGTGGAAAAGGCAAAAAACCACCTAAAAATCATGTTTCTGCCTATTTTCTGAGCCAGGCGCTGCGCGTTTGTGAAGTCTTAGGAGATTGCATTTTTGGAGGGGAAAATCAAGATCAATTTGAAAAGTAGAGGAATTTTTAGAAATTAGACAGGATAAGCCTTCCAATGAGCTATCCTGAGCTAGATTTGGACACCAGGAAGGCATTCAAAACTCACCCTAAAGATGGTGTTGCGTACTTCCTTCAGGCGCCGCACGTTTGAAACTGATGCTGCGCATTTGACATGCAACAAAATTTTGCATTGTTTCTCTCAGAAAATACTTTTCACCTGTGGGATTTTTATTTTTCATTGATTTAATTCATAATGATGTTGTAATTAAAGTGTGTTTTTGTTACCTAGGGTAGATACATCAGATGAATGGCCTAAATGGCATGTAATGAATTAGTTTGCTTCATATTAGGGATGAGTTAGTTTGACCACCCTAGTCTTTAACTATCACTTTAGTGTTTTGTGCAACTACTCCTGCTTTCGTGGATTCGAATCCTGAGGCTAGGATTAGTTTTTTTGAGGCCTATATCATGTAGTTTCTCAGTCATTTTACTGGTTGGACTCAGTGTGGATGCTCAGAGCTTGATTGTACACCTTTGTAAGTAGTTTGGAGGGAAATTAATAAGAATTGTAGCTATTTTTATGGGATCCATGTGGTATGGAGTTCTAGTACAATTTCTTCTTCTGTGGTTATATTTTTATATGTTTTATGTATGCCATCAATTATTTCATTGCTTCTAGTTGAATGTTTTCAAGTTTGATAGGTAGAGTCCATCGTATCAGTGCTCTGCCTTGGGAAATCATACACCATTTCATGTTTTCTGCAGTCCAGGAAGGATCCATGATTGTCACATGCCCTTCTTAGCTTCTCACCAGTCTTAAAAATCTCACATCATCAAGCCCTAGAGTGATAAGCCTATGGCTACCTTGCCCCATAGAACACCCTGCATTTCTAACCTAATTTCCTAGACCTAAACTACCCAACTCCTCTTGATTCGGCAAAACCTCTACAAAATCCAATAAAAATTTTCGAGCTACTAGACCTAGCCTTAAATACTTTACCTAATCCAATCATCTTGATTGAGATCCTTATGGAGAGAGCCCTCTCCCGGCCTAGTAGGGCTAGCTACTTGGCTAAGATTGGTTTGTGGTTACCCTGGCATTGTCTCCCTTCAACCTAAGGTCAATCTAGGTGATAACATAGTGGCGACCATACTGGGGAATGTATCTTTATGTTCCTCAACAAAATGTATCAAGTTCAGATCTGATTTTTGATGGTGAACAACAGTCAGATGCATGTGAAGGCTGAAATCATTCACCTGGCGACTCGAATGCTGAAAAATCCCAAGGTTCAGAATTTTTATGGCAACTCCACTCTTCAAGAACTAGTAGCCTGAAGAATTTCTTGGTGAATTCATTGTTATCAAAATGGATTTGTTGGCTCGAAGGTATGCTCCCATGAGCCGAGATCAATTTCCAGGTTTCCCAAATAAAATTCCTAAGGTATATTGGCAAAGGAATTTGCCTATGTTTAAAGATGATGATAGGAATGATGCCTCTTTACATCTGGTTAGATTTCACATGCATACTCGCAAGTTGAAGGTTGATTTTCCTTAAAATTGCCTGATGAAGATATTCATGGCCACTCTGGAAGGTGAAGCCTGACCTCGGTATGAAAGTTTGCCACTTGCTTGTATTTACTGTTTTAAGGATTTTCATACCATGTTCTTTCAAAGGTATAAAGAATCTTGTCCATCCTTAATATTAGTTCAGAACTATTGTAAACATGTTTATAGTTTTATTGAAAATCTTGAGAAAGTTTATGAAGATGATGACTTAATGGATGACGAGATCATGGAAGCCCTGTATGAAAATCCATTTCAGCAGCATAAAGAGAGCTTAGAGGATACTTATCAAGATGCTTAGGAAAATTTGCAGTAGGTTCGAGATCTTAGTACAATTGAAAATGACGGAAGACAAGGTCTTTTTTCAGATCCACCCATAGCATAAGATAGCATGCAGGGAAATCAAGTTCCAATTTCATATTGTGATAAAGTCAAGTTGGCTATTTCAGATCTTGATTTAGATCGTGATGATGAAAAGTAACTTGTTTTGAATCCCATGAAGGAGAGCTCTGTTGTTGAGATCATATGGAATGAAGAAAACAAAGTTATTGATCCAAGTGTTTTCATTTCATTAGAACAAAGCCTTCACGAGGAGGTAATCCTATCATTTTATGAAAAACAAGACAAGATTTTTGTTCAAGTAAGTGAAAAATATTCTTTCAATAACTCAGTGGTAAATGATAGAAGTGTCAGTTTTGAGTTTCAAGAACTATCTGAAGTTTTCCCTCGTATGACTGATGAGTGCGATAAGAAACATGACAATCTTGTTGCCATGTCATATGAAGATCACCAACAATGTATTCAAATTTCAGAAGACCGGGGAATTAGTGACAATCATTCATATTTTCTTCTCATATTTCATGTTTTTAGTTGTTATTTCAAGAAGACAATTATTGTTTTAGAAAAATAAATAAAAAAAAGTATTATCTCCTCTATCTGAAGATGAGATAGATCAACTCCTGAAAGGTCATGTTACAGCCCAATCTAATGTAGGTTTGCAGTGTTCACATCGTCAAGAAGGTGTTAGTGAAGTTTCTTCCACTTTTGAAAATGAGGACAGTCTTGAAATTAGACCTATAGATCAATGAACATATATTGTTTTCTTTCATGAAAATGATAGGGCTGTCAAGTTTGATAATTTTGAAGAATTTTTTCTGTTTATGAATGACTTAGACTATGAAATTGATGAGTATGAGCCTGAGACAGACAATATGCTAGAAATTGCATCAAAATTTCTCATGCTCGAGGAATTTACAACCAACACCCAGATAGCATAAGCTTATACTTATCTATGTCTTCCTATCAATCAACAACCAACTGTTCTTTTAGATCAGAATGAAGGGAGTACTTGTATTTTTTGCTGCTGGATCTCAAGACAAGCTAATGCTTCAGGATTTTCAAGATCCCTTCGGTATTCTTTTGCAAGCATTCAAGAAGATAAATGTTGTCTGGCTTGTTAGCATAAGCCTTGGTTTCAGTTGTTATTGTGAGTTGCCTGCATGTACATCATTCTGCCTACTTGAGGAAAGTGAGAGCATAATTATAGTGAGTAGCCATCTACTAGATTGGTTGCATTGGAAGGTTCACTTCACATTATTATACATATTTCTTCAGTAGGCAGGTGGTTATCATCAGTATTTGAAGTCCTTGATCTCAATGGTCTACTACCATTAATAACTTTTGTAAGTACTTGTGTCCACTAAGTAAGTATTGAGTCATTTTTTCAGTCAATTTCAAGTCAGTTTCGAGTCAGTTTGTGTCTTTGACTCATCAGTATTCAGACATGTATTTCAGATTGAGTTTTTTTTACTCCATCCAATGGATAAGGCTACTTGGTCTATGGTGTTCTTGGCACCTCCAAGGAGCTACCATCCCCAATGGAGCCAATGTTAGAGTCAGCCTTTACAGCCTTCCACCAGTGATCAAACATGCTCTTACAAAGTGGTCTTAGGGTGTCAAAGTTAAATTTTTTCATTTCAGTGAGTCTTCAAGTAAAATTTGGTCACTAAGTATTAGGTCTAGGATTGTTTTCACTTCTTAAAAAATTTTCAAAATATTGGTCCATGTCATCATTCGAATGATTGTACCATCATTCAAAAAATTTTCATCATTATTTCAAGTTCCAATGGGTCATTTTACACCTTGTTTGTGCTTCAGTTGTGCTTAGGTAAGGCTCATTTCCCTCTCCTAGGGTTTTGAAGGTAATTTTCCTTGGATGGTCAAATCATAAACAAAACTTGTATCCTGATGCTCATACACCTTCCCCTACCCTTAAAATACCTTCTTAAACACTTTCCATCACTGATATCCCTTAAATTCATCATTTTACCACAAACCCTAGCCTATTGTTACAATTTGACACTATTCTAGGTTCGGCCCGTGTTTTTCCATTTTTGTCCCCTTCCCCTCACTCAATCTTTGAAATTCCACTTTCCTCTACTTCCTAACATCCGTCCCTACTTCCAAAAAATTTTCTCAAGAGATTAGAAGCCCCTTATCCCCTTCATTTTCCTTCATTTCTACAAATCCCTTGTTCCACACATCGGGATAGGTTTTATTCAAATTATGTTTTTGAGCAAGAAAAGTTGAATTTGACAAAAGTGAGAGATTTTTTTGTCCATCATAGACTCAATAAGAAAAGCCTCCTTCAAGTTTTAAACAGGTCTCATGGTTTGGGAGAAATGTCAAAAACATCATTTGCCTCAAGAGAGTTGTTGCACTTCTCGAGTGACTTTGAGAAAATAAAGATTTATCCTAACTGGAATGTCCAATTTACTTTCTTGATGAGTCAAATGATAACTAGAAAGAAAGATATTTCTAATGAGCTCTCATGAGGTCAATTTGGAGTTGAGGAAGATCTCCAAAAGTTGACTGGAACAACATTTTGCATTTTGGCGGCCTTTTTCTTCACATTTTGACCAATCTTGTGAGATTGAGCTTTTAATAGGGCAAATGAGTTCCAAATTGAAAAATTCAAGATTTTCTGGAAAGTAGACTTGACAAGATTTCCAACAAGCTATCCCACACCCAATTTGAACACTAGGAAGGCCTCCAAAAGTGGCCTGTAAAAATCTCTGCGCTTTTAGCATTTCCTATTTTCTTTAGGTAATTTTTGTATCAGTCCCTTGGTCAAATACGCAACGCCTAGGGCGCTACACACTTTTTTGAGGCATCTTTTGGATGAATGGACACCACCATTGGATTCAGAAGACCATTTACACTTAAGAAAACCATGTTTCCAGATTTGAAAATCAAAACTACTAGGTGGAAAAGGCAAAAAACCACCTAAAAATCATGTTTCTGCTTATTTTCTAAGCCAAGCGCTGTGCGTTTTAACAGTCTTGCAAGATTGTAGTTTTGGGGTGCAAATCAAGCTCAATTTGCAAACTAGGGAAATTTTTGTAAGCTAGATAGGATAATATTTCCAATGAGCTCTCCTGAGCTAGATTTGGACACCAGGAAGGCAATCAAAACTCACCCTAAAAATGGCGTTGCGCACTTCCTTCAGGTGTTGCGCGTTTAACACTGGCGCTGCGCATTTGATAGGTAGCCAAATTTTTCACTGTTTCTCTCATAAAATACTTTTCACTTGTGGGATTTTGATTTTTCACTGATGTAATTCATAATGATGATGTAATTAAAGTGTTTTTTTGTTACCTAGGGTAGATATATTAGATGAATGGCCTAAATGGCATGTAATGAATTAGTTTGCTTCATATTAGGGATGAGACAGTTTGACCACCCTAGTCTTTAGCTATCACTTCAGTCTTTTGTGCAACTACTCTTCCTCTCATGGATTTGACCCCTGAGGCTAGGATTAGTTGTTTTTAGGCCTATATCATGTAGTTTCTCAGTCATTTTACTGGTTGGACTCAGTGTGGATGCTCAGAGCTTGATTGTATACCTTTGTAAGTAGTTTGGTGGGAAATTAATAAGAATTGCAGCTATTTTTATGGGATCCCTGTGGTATGGAGTTCTAGTACAATTTCTTCTTCTATGATTATATGTTTATATGTTTTATGTATGCCATCAATCATTTCATTGCTTCTAGTTGAATGTTTTCAAGTTTGATAGGTAGAATCCATTGTATCAGTGCTCTACTTTGGGAAACCATACACCATTTCATGTTTTCTACAGTCCAGGAAGGATCCATGATTGTCACATGCCCTTCTTAGCTTCTCACCAGTATTAAACATCTCACCTCACCAAGCCCTAGAGTGCTAAAGCCTATGCCTACCTTGCCCCATAGAACACCCTGCATTTCTGACCTAATTTCCCAAACCTAAACTGCCCAACTCCTCCTGATCCAACAAAACCTCTACAAAATCCAATTCAAAATTTTTCAAGCTACTATACCTAGCCTAAAATCCTTTACCTGATCCAGTCATCTTGACTAAGATCCTTACGGAGATAGCAGTCTCCTAGCTTAGTAGGGCTAGCTACTTGGCTAAGCTTGGTTTGTGGTTACCCTGGCCTTGCCTCCCTTCAGCCTGAGGTCAAAGTAGGTGATAACAGAACCAAAGAAACCTACAACAAATAATTTGACCAACAATAGCAGTAATAAAGGAGAGAGAAAACAAATTCACTAGTAGAAAAGTAGAAAAGCAAAATGAGATTTCAAATCTAGAATACCATTTTCTCCTATGGTTGATGGTACTTAGAAGAGAATTCAAAACTCCTTTGCCCCATTGATGGACGAGATTGATTGCTTCAACCGTCACAATTTTGGCCATGTGGAAGCTTCTTATTGTAGGAGATGCACACATCTATGCAGCGATATGATCAACCAAGATGAGGACCCAAATTTAGCTATACAAGTTATTTTAATGGTCATTGTTTTGTTTATAGCTTGTTTGGGCATAAAGCCATTGATTACAGATCTAGTGTGAGAAGATGGAGGTCTAGTATGAGAAACAAAATATCAATTCCTTTAGCTACATATCTTGGTCATATAGAGTGTTATGTGCGTTATAATTTTTGGCACATGCCCAAGGATTGTAAGATGTGACTTTCAGTTGAAAATAAGCAGACAAAAGAGAATGCACAACCAAGGAACTAACTAATGAACACACAGAAGAAGGAGAAGTAGATAGGAAGATGTGGCATTGCACTTTTCTCGTGTGTTGAGAATGATCTACAGTACATTGATAGTGGATGCTCACACCATATGTCAGGAGAGAGGAGGAAATTTCACTTCCTAAAGAGAACTAAGACTAGTCGTGTTGAGTTTGAAGGAAATGAAACAAAAAGAGTGTTGGGAAGCAATAAACCTAATCTTGGTGAGAAGAGGACAAATATAGATGATGTTTGGCTCATTGAAGGCCTTAAGAATAATATCCTTAGTGTGAGCCAAATGGTTGCTGGAGGTAATTAATTCATTTTCAACTCCAAAGGTAGCATATATTATACAACATCAATATGTATGAGACTACCATGGTCTCAGGGGGACCATTGGGAGCTTAAGGAGTTCTAACAGCAATGAGTTTTGATCCAGTTTTTCCATGCATTTTCATATCATTCGGATCACTTCATATGAGGTGTATCATGCTAAGGGGAGCTATGTCTCCAAGTATTTTTATTTATGTTTATATTTATTTTTACTCATTATTTTTACAGCTGATTTATTTTATGTATATGATTGGAAAAAACTTGCATATCAACCTTGTTTCAGCATTCATTAATCATCTTTTAGCCACCCTAGCATGATGAGATTGTGGAAATGACATGCATACCATGACTTGAGACATGGAACAACCATGTATAGGTTTTTATATTCAGTTTTCTACAACCATGTATTTATTATTGATTCATCTTTTCATGTTGATAAAGGGTCCAATCATTGGTAGATTGAGTTGTCATGGTGATAGGCAAGTTTATGGAGTCATTTGGAAGTTAATTTTTGGGCTAATGATGTTGCAATAGCCATGTTATGTAATTTTTTGAGTCATTGGTCCATATGTGATGATGATAACAGCTATGTGTTTCATTGATAAATCCATGTAAAATTTTCATGATTCTTTGTACTTGTATTTTGTTGTCATTGGTCATCTAGTTTTGAGTCATGAGGTCATGTAATAGTCAGATATGAAGTTTTTGTATTTATGCTACAACCATGTATATATATTGTAATATGTCATCATTCATGGTCATGTGGACTCTTCGCCCACCTTCTGCTCCTTTCCTTTGGAAAGGAAGCGATGTTGCAGTAGAAGAGGTTCACTTTAGGATGGAGTTCAAGTTAGAGATGGCACGTGTTCAAGGGGAGACTTATTTTCTCTTGTTTATTTTAGCCATAAATTGTTGGCATCATGATCCACTTGGAGTTGTTCATTGTGTTCCTCATGCTATGCTATGACAGTTGGGGTTTTTGGCCTCATGTTGTGTTCCGAGATGTGTGGTAGTTATTTCTATGTAGTTGTTATGGAGAGCAATGGTTGACGCCTCATGTGCACATTTTTGCATGATGTTGTTCATTAATATGTTTCTCATTGATGCTTGTATGGTTTCCTTATGTTAGCCTACTGATGGTGCTGATAGAGGTTGATTGGTGTGACATGTTGCTATGATGTTGCTTGATATATGATACTTGTTGTTACTGATGTGAGAGGCATGGATGCTTGTTGATGTGCATCATTTTTCAACCATGTAGAGATAAGTTTCTCCAATATTTTTACTTGTATTTTTTCTACCTTATCTGATGGAGTTGACCCTTTTCCATTGACGTCAAAGCATGAGTGATAAAGGAGTTTGGTTGATGAATTTGTGTGTGGTTTCCATCAATGTGAAAGGGGGAGATTGTTGGCATTATGGTGTGCATGATTCCAGCTAATTGATGTTGGCATTGGTTCATGATGGTAGCTAGCTCATGTTTGTGTTGATGTCAACCCCATCACGATCTAGTTGATGTGTTGATGCCTTTCTTGTAGCATGGTTGTAACTAGTTGAGTTTGCATTGAGATTATTATGTTGGCATTGACGTTAAGCATATGATATCACACTCATGATGGACAAATGATGGCATTGGTGTGGTTGATGGTTTTCATATACAAGTGTATTTATGAACTAATGTAGGGTTGGTCTAGTGTAGTAACTAGAGGCTGAGTAGACATGGTTGCAGGACATGTTATGACAACATTGTTATAGGTAGATATTGATGCTACAAGTATTGGGGATGGTTTCTTAGGTATCCATGTTGTTGAGTTGCCACACTTGATGAGTTGGAAAACTAAGTATTCACTTTTATACTCATGGAGATGACTTGTTGCAGTGATGGTTGGGCCTTATGATGATGATGGGTATGTGATATAATGTGTTACAAGTTTGTATAGATGTGTTGCAGCTAGTGTAGGTGTTTGTGGAGAGTAGAGGACTTGTTGACGGGCTAGTCAACCCTTGTTCGTTGGTCTCTAGGTCCATTTGAAAATGGCACTCAGGAGACAAGTTTGATCCATTTGTAGAGGTTTCAAAGGCTATGATAGACATTTGGAGGCATGTTCAGGTGATGAAGAAGGTGACCAAACTGGTGGCACAGGTTCTGGGCTGATATTTTATGTTTTTTTGGGTGTGGAGCCTGCTTGTATTTTGTATTCAAAGGTCTTAGCCTGATGTATACCCCAGGAAGATTGTACACCCCTCCACGTGGGTGGGTGTAGGGGGACTTGTCCCACCGTGGGGTCTTGGGGAGCCAATCCCCCCCGATTTGGGGGTCCGGGGGCCAGCGGTCCCCCGGCGGGGGTTCAAGGGTAGCGCCCCCGAAGCTAAAAATAGATGTAAAATTGCCTTGTAAAAGTATAGTAATTTCTAGTTAATCCAGGTCGTTCATTAGGCAGATGATCTAACAGTGGAAGTTATGTTTATTTTAGGGTTTTTTTTCCCTAGAAGGTAACCCCTCACTATATATGAGGGAATTTTATTGCATCTGTGTATCTCTGTATTCTGAGTGAGGAAGAGAGAGGAGATTGAGAGCGAAGAGGGTGTACAACGGATCTGTTGTAGGTTGTATATCTTCAGTTTGCTGGATAATATAAAAAGAAGGGCTGGTTGTTTCTCCCTGGAAGTAGCCCAAACTGGGTGAAGCACGTATATCTATGTCTCTCTTGTTTTATGCATTTTCTGTGTTTATATTTCTTCAATATTTTATGTGTTCCATTGCTCTGTAATATATAATTTTCTAACATGTTTTTCCCCAACCACACCCAAGTAGGCTTGTGCATGCAGTTGAAAGGCTCCAACCACATGGAGAGAAGCCTGTGCATACAGTTGTAGCACAGATCAACTTGTTTTTGTGTGTGATTGAGATTTTACAAAAAAATCTCTAGATTTTTTGCACAAATCAAATGTAATTTGGCATGGAAATTCCCAGAGGCTTCTAGATTAATTTGTTTAAAGTTTGATAATGTTTTGAAAAATTTATCCAATGATGTGAACACCTTTAGTGCACAAATAATGGTGATAATGGCTTGATTTTGTCAACTTTTGGCACCTTTGATCCCAATCCAAAAGTGCAACTGACACCAAATGTTTTATATTCTACATTTTGGAGCTATTTTATGGTTGGTTGAGGCAGTAGAGTGAGTGAGAATATTGGAGAAGTTGTAGATTTTTTAAGACCTACTTGTGAGAAAAGATAGTGTGTGCATGTGTTATAGACCGTAGTGAAGTGAGTATAACGAATCGTTGAAATTAAACATTGAAGCAGAACATCATATTTCAGATCATTGTTACAGTAATTGTAGCAACAACTATTTGGAGAAGAATAGCCTTGAGGAAAATGTCAATATTTGAGCATGGTTTGAGTAGATGATCTATTGCATGATTGAAATTTTTTTGCATGTGTTTCTGGTACCATATTAGTTTTTATGCTACTGATTTATAGAGGGTTTGATGTATTTGTTGGTTGTTGCAGTTTGTTTTTGATGGAGTTATGTATGGGTGAGATTATGAATGTCGGTTGGTTTTGGTTATGAGTGTTTTTGTTTTGATTTGATGAAATTGTCTAGCTACTCGAGATTGTATTGCATAGCTAAGTCTAATTGAGCAGATAGTGTTGGATCTAGTTTGAAAATTTATGAAATGATGTACGCATAGAGTAGAGGTACAGTGACTTCATGAGAGTGGAGCCATGATTTTGAAACTTCAACGAAAAGAATAGTTTATTCATCCAATTGGATTTGGATATTCAAATCTAAGTTGGGTGAGGATCGTTGATTGTGGTGGATTTTAGTGGATGGTAGTCCATAGATCTATGTTAGAACATAATCTTTCCAGTTGATTTGTAGAATCGAGTCTCCTAGTTGATTGGTGTTGGCCTATTTTATATGAGGTCGAGTCTCCTAGCTGATGGTAGTCAACAAATCTATGTAAAAGACATATTTTGCTTAATAGATGATTCAAAGTAGTGCAACAACAACAAAGGTGGTTTTTTTCCTGATAAAGCGTTTTCCACCATATATTTTGTCTCATGTGTTGACGATTTATTATGTTCAATTTCATGGTTATGTTGCTCATATGGTTTACTTTATGCTTATTACTATGCATAGATTTACAATTGTTTAATGAGTTGTCGCTAATTAACTATGTGTTATTCAATAAGAAGTTTTAATTAGCAAAATTGTATAACAAGTCACACCACTAATTCATCCCCCCACCTGCTCAGTAGTTCTCGAAGGTTTCCAACATAGAAAAGAGGAAATTTTTTAACATTGTATTCATTTGTAAACCACAATGAGACAAATTTTGGAGAAATCCTCTTACAAATTGTTTTTTTTTGTCATAATGGTTTTGCTTTTAAGCAGGTTGTTTATTGTAAATACTGCATCAATCTAAGTTATAAAGATCCATGGGAAGTATGTTTTGCATTTTAGTGGTCTTGTTGGTTGTAGGTGTCATACAAGACCGATGATGGTGTTCCCCTAAGGGGGGGGGGGTGGGGGGGGTGTTTGTAACAACCCCATGTTAAAAATCCATATAATAAAAGTTAATAAAGACAAAATAAGACCAAGTTCAAGGGACACTTATTCCAAGTTGAATGTTGGGACAAATATCCTAGTGGGTATCACTTGTTGTGTATTATGGCTAAGGGAAATTGGAAAAGGTAATGGAAAAGGCTTTGAAAAGGAAAAAAGTTATTATTTGGCATTTTATTTATGAAAATAAAGGAAAATAGGAGAAAAGGGAGGTGAAAGGTCACAAGTTGCATGTGAGGAGGAAATTGAAGGAAAATTAAGGAAAATTGAAGAATTTAGAGGCATCAATAATAAAATGACATCAGAGGATTAGTTTGTAGCCTTTTGTGATTTTATTTTCAGAATTGGTTTTCAAAGAGGAGAAGAACACCAAGATGAAAAGGAAAGCAAGAAAGCAAAGGAAGGACGAGGAAGGACAAGGAATGAGAACGAAAATGAAGGAAAGTGAGGATAAAGCAAGGAAAGGTTGGATCAAGCAACTTCAATGAGAATACTTGAAGATAACAGGTTACATGTATGATTTTTGAGCTGGTTTTTGCATGTGTGTATTTGGTTTCATTGTTATTAGTGACATGGATTCTATCGAGTTTTGACAGTGTTTTTTAGCCTTACCTTGCCATTTCTAGGTAGTCATGGTGTGATGGGATTCTTTCTTAGTTAAGCTCTAGATTTCCAGAAGATTTTGGATCTAAGTGAGGTGGTCTCAAGAAAATACCAAGGGTTGGGGGTGGAGATGGTCTTATACCAGAATCCCTCAATAGGTGGGTGGATGTTGGCTTGAGGGGACCCGACCCAAGTTCATCGTTAATTAGCCAAACAAAACCCTACACTACTGGCCCTTTCGGCATCAGCCCGTGGAGTGCAAATCGAAGTCTCACCCGAAGTAGTATGGGGGGATGTTGGAAACAAGTTTCCACACCCTAAGATGGTTGTGATGTTGTTTGATTTCTTCTATCCTTGCCTACGCATAGGTGGTCTCACTCTAGGGCTTGTAAGACAACCCCTCTATTACGGCCTTCAAAACCTTCGTGAAGGTATATGATCAACCTTCGTGCAGCCCTAACCTGTGACTCAGGTACTTTTGCACTATGATGGTAGCATGCTGTGTAGATTCCTCGATTATCCTAAGTGATTTTCTTATCTTGTCAAATACTTGAGAATATTACCACGTAAGTAGATATTCATAATTGCGTTCAATTATTTAGTGTAATTGCATTCATTCGCACATAATATAAGAATAATAAAGGAAATTCATACACAAATATCCAAATTCATTGACAAAAAAAAATATACATAAATTGCAGAATAACTCATGTTACATACTCTATTCACCCTATGAACACAGCTGCAGGGGTCAGTGAACTCAGTTGCGGACTTCTACCCTAGGCCTTTGTGCACTTAGCTATAGAGCCTCTATCTACACTACAATCCAAGATTTAGACTTCTTTCTTCACGGTTATGACTCTATATCATGTTCGATGCCTCTAACTACTTAGAGCTTAACTCTTTTTATACAATCCCATGGTCAACGGACCATGGGTAAGTCTATTACAATCGACTTTACTTTACAAAACTAAGGGCAGAGTACCCTTTTTGACACATAACAACTTCACGCTCCACAACCATAAAATATGGAGTATTTACAATTATATTACAAAAATTGACTTAACTTGGGCTTTTAGCCCCAAAACGGCCCTTGGAGGATCCTACTCCCAACAAGCCCCCAACACAAACATCATGACTCGCCATCTAGTCACTTGATAGGCACGAAGATCTTTGCGCAAAGCACATCCAACTCGACCTTAAAGACCACAACTTTAGTTGTGCACTGAGTTGTTGCCTGCTTCACATCCTCAACTGTTTTCTTAGTTACAGCCCCTGCATTGTCAGTGTGAAGTTGTTGTTGTGTCGCAAGCTTGCCTTTAATGTTTCCTATGACTTCATAAGCTTCCTCCAGCCAAGGCTTTAGTTGCCTTCAACACTCCTTCCTTGTGCAGTGTTGCGTCCACCTGTTCCTTCAATTGCTTGTGTTCTTGTAGCTTGGCTAAACTCTGTGTCAGCACGACGATTCGCGTTGTGCCCTTAACTTCATCATAGCATTATTGGATTTCACGTGCTTACGTCTCTAGCCTCTGGATGTTTGGGTCCTCCTACAAGTCAGTCAGGACCTCAAATGATTGTTCGAACAACTGTGTGAAGTCTGCTACTACACTCTCCACCACTGTGACTGCTTCTGTGATAGAGGTTTCCCATTGTTCCTTTACCTCTAGTGGTGTTGAAGGCTAGGCCCTCAACTGGAGCTCTGTAATATGTAGGCTCAGCTCCAGCTGAACCCACATTGTCTCTGTCCGAGTGTCGCGCACCACTATGGCTAGTTTGTGGATGCAAACCTCGACAGGCTCCTCCTCTAGAATGGCCAACTCTGGAACCATTCTGCAGGCCTCCTCCATGACCTGTATGATCTTCTTGCTCTGGCTGGTCACCTCAGCCTCAGTGGCGATGGAAACATTCCTCTGTAGGGCCATATTTGTGTTTTTTATCTTCTATTCACTAATCACATGGAGGGCATAGTGCTCGTGGACCCTCATTTCTGCAATTACTCCATCCTGCAAGAGGTGGAGTGCTTTGCGCGGAAGTGCTGCCAGGTTTAGTCCAAATCCTTTCAAGGCACTAATAGTGGGCTTCTCAGCCTCATTTTCCAGGGTCAGTACTCCATCTGGCAGCACTATCACACTAGAAGCTTTCGTGCATAGCATATCGGCAGCCTCTGATGTGCCAATAGCCAAGCTAGTGGATAGTGTACCAGCTTGCGACGTGCAAGTCTACAACTCCTGCAGCTCGGCCTGGATGGCCCCTAGGATGAATTGTTGCTGCTTCTCAAATTTTTGTAGGGCCTCCGCAATGACATCTATGACTGTGTCACCGATGTCATATAAGTCGTCCTCCATCAATGTGATGGGGTCTAGCGAGGTCTTGGTTGCCTTGGAGTTATTTCTAGGCCCTCCCTTCTCCAGCTCTCCCGGGCACTTAATGTGGGCATGTGTCTCCTGAGGTTCCATGTCGTGTTGCTCTGTATCCTCCTTATCGGTCTCAAGGGAAGGCGATAGTGCACCTTTGTCAAAGCCCCGCTCCGTGCCACCTGTCTGTTTTCCTGCCTCTTTTCCTACCTGTTCCACCTGGGCCTTCTCAGCGGCCTCTGTTTTCCTCTTTTCAACCAGTTGTGCCATCTTCAGCTTGGCCTCTTCCTTCTTCTTCTGTGTGGCAAACTTGCTTCCACCCACTGCCAAGTCCATGGTGGTGCACCACTCCACTAGCCATTTATCTAACACCAAATTGATGGCATCATCTGTTGCTAGGTACGGCAAATTGTACCACTTCTGCACAAGGTCCTTCCATGCCTTGATTCATATCTTATGGAAATAAGCTTTATATTCGGCATAGCTCTATAGGTTAGCATATACCATGGGTGACAATCACAACTTGCAATTGATAGCCATCCTGATATTCATTTCCATCAAGATTTAGAAGATATTGTTTTCTCGAACGTGCTCCGTGTCCATGGTCACCCACAGCAAAGCATACTTCACTGCTTTAGGAACGTCTGGCACAACCGAGGGGAATTGGCTCTATTCTGGTAGCTCCCACACTACCAAAAAAATTTATAGCAAGAGCCACACATAGTGGAAGGTCTTGCTTTGATCTTGTGCTTCACAGCAGTTGAACAGGAACTCTCCATGAAGGTAGTCTGACTAGTTAAACTAGTCTCCTTCCATGCACTGTTGTGCGAGCGTGACGACAGGTGCCAGTACCTCATCGGTGTAGAACCTCTGCATCACCTTCCTTGCAAGGATCTACATTACCACCTTCCAAGTCATAGATGCTGGAGATAGCATGCCCATGAGGCTTCTTTACCAACTTGAACTTCTCTTTCGTTGATTCTGCAAGCGCTTGCTCACCACCCTTATCGCCAAAGATCATAGCTAGATTTTCACCTATATATGGTAGGCGCATTATTTTGTGAATCAACATATCAGTGATGGGTATTGGCTCCTCTAGCCATAGACACCCATCATGCACCAAGCACAGCAGCTGCTTGATGACCAAAACTGTTATAGGGGTGTGGTTATAGTGTGGTACCTAGAGCAGGTTGAGTAATCCTGCCTTCTCTACTCCTCTAAGCCACTTCCGCAGCTCAAGTGAAGTCATCCCCGTATTCGTGTCTAAGATTTGGCACATTAGCTATTCGGTCGCCACGTGTGGGAACTTCTTATGGTCCGCCAAGTCCCAGTCTTCGAGCTTCAATATTGGTACCCATGACAAACGCGGACTGTCAAAAGCAATTTCATCTAGTAGCAGAGGGGTTTGCAGGGGAGACTTACTTTCATCGATGTCCTTTAGGACCTTGGATTTAGGCTTGTGCAGAGGGACTTACTATGAAAACCATGTAATAGGGTCTACACCCTCGGCTTCAACCTCCTCTATTTCCATTCCCACATCCTCATCATCCATGGGGATGTCTTTGATATCCTCCTCTTCTGCTTATAGGTTTATAGCATTACCTTTCTCCTAGGCAGTGGGCTTTGGTGGGTTTTGTCTTGGAAATGTGCACATTGGTATGGCAGGCTACTTGCCATTCTTGTCTTCCGTGGTTTCCTTGGTTGGAGTGGCCTATGGTATCCGTGTTCTCGAAGATTTAGGGACCTCCGCCAATATTTCGGCCACTTCCAGGGCAGCTACTTCGACCCCCATAGAAATCTCCTACACACTCTCCTCATTCCCTCGGTGTCCATAACTTCTATGCAGGTTGACATGAAGCTACTCACTAGTGCTTGGGCCTCCTTTGAAAATTGTTCAAACACCAAACTCACTATCAAATATTGAAAGAATTCACAGCTCATGTGCACCTGAAAGCACAACAACTCATTTCTCAAAATTCCAAGTGTTTTTCGTTGGGTAGCCACATGTAATTTATAGGGCATTTTGAATTCAAATCTGACCGTTCACCCCAAAGTCAGTTCATTAATGCTGGATTGGTGGTAGATTTGCAAGGATCTAATCCATAAATTTCATCTTAAATTTCGGTTGCCAACTCCATTTGGCCTCACTTCTACCATCTTTTCATCAGCAGTGACTTTAATGGTCACTTTTCGACTGACCTGTGCGATTTCTCCCTGGGTAGCACAACTCCCTTTGCACTACCACGGACCTAGTGACATGTCCTTTCTTCACACATCTTCCAATCACATAGCTCCCCAACTTGGGTAGTGTAGTTTATAACCCCATGCCTTCTTTCAGCTGCCTGGAGCGCTAATACTGTGCTACTTTCAAGTGACAGCCATTCACCTTTCTTGGGAAGGGTTCTCCATTTAACTTGACTAGCTGTACTGCTCCTCCATCGATAATCTCCTCAATAACATAAGGCCCTAACCAGTGCATCCTGAATTTCCCTGGAAATTTATCAAACTTACTATCATATAACAAAACCAGGTCATTTACCTTAAATGTGTGTAGCTTGATATGTCGATCATGCCATGCCTTTTCGTGTTTCTTTTGGACCTGCTGGTGAAATCCAACCAAAAGTATTTCTTCTTTGAGCTCATCCAGCTATGTGGGCCACTCCTCAAGAGCTCCACAATCTGTCATACCTGTGAGAACTACTATGCATAGACTAGGCATGATGTATTCCATAGGCATTACTACTTCCACACCATAGACAAGCCTAAAAGGGGTTTGTCTAGTCAACTTCTTGCATGTCATTCGATAAGCCCATAGTATGATAGGTACGTGTAGGTCCCAATCACTTCACTAAGCATTGAAAACCTTGGTCAGCACATTTTCGAGCACTTTGTTGAACACCTCCACTATCCCATTAGCCTGTGGGTGATAAGATGTGCTCTTTTGGTGATATATCTCAAATTCGTCTGTTAATGCGCTGATCGTCTCATTCAGGAAGTCTGTACCTAGACCACTCATCAAGATCTTCAGACATCCAAATCACGTCAGTACACACTCAAATAGGAACTTCACGACAGTCGTGCCTGTGCAATCCTTCACTGGCTATGCTTCTTCCCAATGAGTCAAATACTCTGTCGCAGTGATAATGTACCTTGCTCCTGTCTTCCCTTGTGGCTGAATGGGTCCTACAAAATCTATCACCCACTTCTTGAAGGGTTGCAACATCATGTGTGGATTCAAAGGCATTTCATCCATTCGTGATGGTCTGCTCGTTATTTTACATACGTCATATGCCTTGCAATATGCTTTTGAGTCCTGATGAAGGGTTGGCCACCACAACCCTGCGAGTAGAATCTTTTGCGTGGTGGCTTTCCCTGCATAATGTCCTCCTGCGACGCCCCCATGAGCGTCCACAAGGATGCTACTTATTTAAAACTCAGATACACCATCGTAGTATCTCATCAATCCCCATCTTGTATAAATTCCCAGCAATGATAGAGAAATTAGCCGCATGCACCACTAATTCCTTCTTTTATTGGATAGTGTATCCTTCTGGTACAGTTCTTTTTGTTAGGTGGATTATATCCTCAAAATGACCATCTGCGACATGAACTACAAATAGTTGCGTGTCAGGCAATCCTTCTTCCAAGTTAGTAGGTTCCTCCCTTGTTTTGATGTGCAACATATGATTTGGTCCCACGTTTAATCGTCCAAGCTTCACAACAACTTCAAAATCATACTCCTGGAACAATAAGAGCCATCTGCAGACTCTCCCCCCCAACACAAGCTATAGACCAGGTACTTCAACACAGAGTTATCCGTATACATCTTAAAATGGCCTCCTTGGAAGTAGTGCCTATAATTCTGGAGTGCATACACCATAGCAAGCCCCTCGCGCTCAGTGCTGGAATAGTTTCTCTTTGCTTTCGATAATCTGAAGCTTGTGACCATGATAGGATGGTCGAAGCCTTCTCCACTAGCATTTTTTAGTACTGCTCCCAGCACTATACATGACACATCGACATGTACATGGAACTCTTTCTTCCAATTTGGGAAGACTAGAATTGGTGCGGTAACCATCTTTTCTTTTAATATATCCAAGCTCTTCTTACATTTATCATTCCAATAGAACATGACATCCTTCTTCAACAATTTCTCCATAGGCATGATGATCTGGGCATAGCTTTTGATAAACTTTCTATAATATCCCATATGTCGCAGAGTAGCACACAACTGTTTCACACTCCTCGACACTTACAAGTTTAGTATCACCATGATCTTCGTGGGGTCTACCATCAATCCTTGTCTGCAAACCAAATGCCCCAATAAGTTCCCAAATGGAACATAAAATAGACACTTCTTTAGATTGAGCGTGATCTGGTATCTTCGATGTGTATCCAGCATCAGGCGCAAGCTTGCCACATGGTGCTTAACTAGTGCAAATATAATCCAGTCATCAAAATATACCTCTAGGAACTTATAAATAAATTCCTTGAATGCCGCAACAATCACGAGCGAAAATATTGCAGGCGCGTTCTTCAATCCAAACGACATTACAATGTATTGAAAACAACCCCACTCAGTTGTGAAGGTTGTCTTGCTCCTATCCTCCCGCACAATTTTGATTTGGTCGTACCTAGAGAACCCATTAGTGAAGGAATATGCTTCCTGGCCGTCTACATTATCCAACACTTCATCCGTGAATGGAGTCGGGAAAGGATCATGCACACAAGCGTCATTCAGTTTTTTGAGATCCATGCATATCCTTATCTCATCTTTCTGCTTCTTCTCTTTCACCACCATTGGTCTTACCTAATAAGATTCTCCCATAGGCTCAATGATGCCTATCGCAAGCATCTTGTCTAGTTCTAAATAGACTTTCTCCTTATATTTCGGATAGAGACGGTAAGGCCTTTTCTTAACTAGCTTTGCGTCAGGCTTTAATGTGATATTTAATTAGGTATAAACTAACCTTACGGAATGAAGAAATAATATCACATAACCTAGGTCAAAGATAGAATAGGAAGTGGTATAACCAATGGCCCTATCACTAGTAAGAGGTGAAGCACACCCACCCATTCACTTACTGTTGTTATTTGGAGATGAAACTGATCCAATTCTATATATCATAATTCGGCAAAGTAAGAAATAAAAGAAAAGGAGGTTTTTCAGGGCTCTTCTTATGAACTGGAGATGGATGGTGAACTTGACACAGCTTGTGTGGGATGCCAGCAGGAACTATTCACCTCACTTCGATCACCATGATATACCCTTATACTTATGGGTTATTGAAATACTATTTCTTTTACCATTATCCAACGTATCGAGAGGAATGAATGGGTGGACGCCCACCCTTGCCTAGTTTTGTGGGCATTGATTGGATCAAGTATCGAGGAGCTTCCTTTTTTTATGAAAGAAAGTCTTGTTGCCTCTTCGAAAGCTCCCCTCCTAGATAGTGCCTCCTGGTATCCCTTCCCTAATCCTTTAGGCATCTCCAAGTTGATTTATGAGTAAGTAATGGTTTTATAGCTCCATTGATTAGGGAAGATCTTTGCTTTAGTAAAAAAATGATATTTTTAATAAAAAATTATATCTAACTTGGTCCATAAATTGCAAAGGTATCGTTCATGAACGAATGGAAGGATTCGAAGATATCGTTTCCTATCATTCTTAGGTCCCTAATTATTCCTTTCAGATCTGTGAACTTGGTAGGGAATAAGTCCTGGTATTCATGAAGCTGTTTAGTGACCTTATCCACTGTCATGTCATCCGGGTAGTCTCCAATATTCATGAATTTGGGTTCTACCTATGTACCAATGTTTACTTGTTTCATTTTCAATGACGTCGTTATATCAGGGTTCTCAATCTGCGGTCCTTGTACCTCGCGGTGACATTCTATTTCCAAAATGTTAATCTTTTGTTGATCCTCATCCTCTTCTTTAGTAGCTAAATTATAAAATTCCAGTGCATGACTCAGCTGAGTAGCCCATTCATGCCGAGTCAGGTCTAAAGGATCCTACGGTATCCTAAAGATTGTTGCTTTCACTTCTTGTAGCACTTCATCAATACTGTCAAACCCATCCACAAAACTGAATGTCATCATGAATCCTTCACGTAGGATATCCCATTCACCTCTCCCATGTTGAAGCTCTGTTTCTATATACCAATTCATTGGGATAACATCTAGGGTATGAAAGAATAGGTGCACCCACTCAGGTTGGGGATTTTCTCCATAAGCTTGGGTCCATTTGGCTAGATGTGCACGGAGATTGTTCTGCCCATCATACTTGTCTGTCAGCCACATCTTAGGCTTCCCAAATTGTGTTCTCATCATTCTCCTACATTCGCACCAGTCATCAAAGCTTCCCTTATGTGTACCCCACCATATTGTGGGCATAGCTCGCAGTGCCTAGTCCAAGGACTCGAAGTGCTGCTTTTTTGGTACCTCCCTTTCAAATGCATCCAAAAATATATCTACCTTATTCAAACCATCATAAGTAGGTAGATTTATTACCTATGATGACACATAGTGCAATAACCGAGTCATCGTGTTGCAATTCAACGTAGTTACTTCATGTAACCAATTTTGCCAGCATTCTATTTCTTCATTGAAGTTTGAAGTGCAAGAACTCTCACAATCCCATGTAATCCATCCATCCACAGTGGGATTCACCCAATCTTGATCTTGCACTTTTATCTTATAGATATAGTTCAGGTCGTCATCACTCTCATAATCATGGATAGGTTCAGTATAGCACGATCCTTCAATAAGATCGAGGCATAATATTACGTGCAATGATTTCTTCTCAAAGATCATCTTTCGCTTCTTCAGATTGATCAACTTGTTCATGTCAGTAGCCCGCCAAGTCAATTCCCAGGAGTGCAGGATAGGGATTGTTGTCATCCCCTCTCTCTATTACTTCAAAGTTAGCCAGCACACTTGCTCCCTCAATATCCATGGTCACCCCTATAGCCGCCCCATGGGGATGATCTTCTGCTGATTCGCCATCCTTAGTTGAATTAGAGACCATTATAGTGCAAGTCTCCCAATTCGCTCCCAAGTCTTTTTTGGTAGGACATTTGCATTTGACCCCAAGTCCAAAATGACTTGATCCATTTCATACTCTCCTATCTGTGCGGTTAGTCGCATCTCCCACCCTGTCCTTGTTTTATGCTTTCCAATCTTTTGTACTACGTGCGACTCACCTGGTGTGGTTCCATCACATCTATTGATGAATTCTTGTAACCCTTTCATAGCCTTACTATCGCGCAGTAACTTCATATAGGTTTCCAGGAAAGTTGTGAGCATCAAAGGGTCCATCTCCTGCTCAGGCTTATCCTTTCTTCCTAAGGTGGAGACCTTAGCAAAGCTCTTCTTAGCTTCCATGAAGGCTTCATGAGCGTGCTCCAAGTCGAACTCAACCTCCTTTGCTGGGGCTTTACGAACCCATGTATTATCTTCTAGTTGTTTCCCCTTGTCATCTCTTGTCGTGATTCCACTTCTAAGCACTATATTCACGTTTGGATCTTCCTCGCGTGGCTCAGACCTTATCATTTGTAGGTTCTGAGTCAGTGGAGGTGGTAGTGCTCCTTTGTCACGTATCCTAGCTATCGGCGTAGGACAATCTTCCGTTTCATGATCAAACAGTGCGCAATACTCTCATGAGGGATGCATTGGATTAGTGCAATTGCAGGCATAGTGTCCTAGTCCTCCAAAATTGTAGAAAATCAACTATCCTTGACCTCTACCAGGTCCTCCTCTACCTCAGCCTCTTTCATGCCCCTGAAATCCTATCTATGCCATCCCTACGCTCTGGTCAAGGGGCCATGTTTCAGCCTGGATGCTATAGACAGGAGTTCTATCCATCATTAGTTCATAGCTCTTTCAAGTATGCTCATCATGCCATACCTACCTAAAAAAGTTGCAGAACTGATGTTGTAGTGTCTGTACAAACTTCTATAGCAAGTGACAGTTATCTGTGGCATGCTTTCCAGCTACCTGGCAGATAGTGCACCATAATGCAAGCCCCGTGCTAGGTCCTTCTTGAGCTTCTGGCCTTAAAGGAATTGGTCCTCCTCCTACAATATAGTATGCAAAGACTGTGCAACAGTATTTGTCATGACCCTAACTCTTGCATTTCAAGCACCATACCTCCTCGCGCACCTTTGGTTAAACCGTCCTGTCCTAATTCAGACTTTGCATCTTAAGGCACAGATTCTTCAGCTATGCATGGATTTGCTGAAGATCTTACATTGGTGTTTCGTGTAGTCTCATGGAAATCTCCAAGGCCTCGACCTGAGTTGTTATCTTCTATTGCGATAACGTACTTCTTAAATGTGGTAGTAGCAAAGCCACAAACCACTCGTGATGATGTCCATCTGTCAAATTCATGTTGGCTTTGTGAATTGTACATTTCAGCCTTTGATCTAGTTCCCAAGGTGTCTTTCTTTGTTGCATCGTGATCTCTTTAAATCCCACAATTGACTGTACCTCAGATTTAGGCTTACTAAATTCCCTATTTAGTGCTGCCTGGATGTCTACCACTCCCATATTGAGGTTATCGTTAGAGTACTTAATATACCAGGTTAGTGCACAATCTTGCAGAGAAATAACCAGTGTTGCCTTATTTATATGATCATTTGTAACACCTTGAGCACCCCATAAAACCCTAACAATGAACTAGAATTGGTCTGGGTCCTCATTTCCCAAGCCTTTGAACAAAGTCAAATTCACTATATTTGCCATACTGAACCGTGGTGGAGGTGGAGGTGGTACGGGTGAAGTTGGAGGTGGTGTGGGTATAGGTGGTATTCGCGGTAATCCTTGCCTTATAAATGGAATAGCATAACACGGAGAAACCTTCGTTATCCCTTCTTCGTCACCTTGTGGAGGTGAAATCAGGGGACTATACTCTGGACCCTTTTTTCCTTCATTACGATAAGTTTTTCCACTTCGCGTAGTCCTAAACATTAAGGTAGCTACATAACCCATTTTTTTCACAATAGCATTTTTATCCAGGTATTTAAATATTTTACGTACTTACCTCGCAGTCCTTTGAAAAAGCATCACTCCGCCTCATTGTAGCTAACTAAGGTGTCGACCGCAAATTTAGTCACAAATCCTCCTATGACGTGATCAAGCCAATGATCGACAACACGGGTGATCCTATCCTCCGATGCTTCCAACCTTCACACTAGCTCCGGGGTCCACACAATAGGATCGTCAAGTTTCCACCTTCCTTAGCTATCTGCTAGCTTCGTGATCCACTGGTATAGCTCGATAGGAAGGAGCAGAAAAAGATCTCATGGATCTTTGTATATAGGTATCTGTCCAACCACTATTATTTTGTTAGTCATAGGTTTTTGTTCTCTTGTGCCATGAATTCGTGGATATTTCTATCCAACCAGTCTCCAATCTCCTTAGTTAGATTCTAGTGATACGACATCACACATCTCTTATGCAGATTCTGGTCCAGGAAACAGAACCATTTGTTGGCTTGAGGGGGCCTGACCCAGGTTCAACATTAATTAGCCAAACAAATCCCTACACTACTGGCCCTTTTGGCATCAGCCCGTGGAGAGCAGACCGAAGTCTCACTCGAAGTAGTATGGGGGGATGCTAGAACCAAGTTTCCGCACCCTGAGATGGTTGCGATGTCATTTGATTTCTTCTATCCCTGCCTGCGCGTAGGTGGTCTCACTCTAGGGCTTGTAAGACAACCCCTCTATTCTGGCCTTCAATACCTTCATGAAAGTATATGATTGACCTTCGCACAGCCCTAACCTATGGATTAGGTACTTTCGTGCTGCGATGGCAGTGTGCCATGCAGATTCCTCGATTATCCTATGTGATTTTCTTATCTTGTCAAATACTTGAGGTTATTACCTTGTAAGTAGATATTCATAATTGTGTTTAATTATTCAGTGTAATTGCATTCATTCGTGCATCATATAAGTATAATAAAGGAAATTCATACACAAATATCCAAATTCATTGACAAAACAAATACACAGAAATTGCAAAATAACTCATTTTATTAGAATCTCCCAAGTGTTACATACTTTGTTCACCCTGCACACATAGCTGCAGGGGTTTGCGCACTCAGTTGCGGTCTTCTACCCAAGGCCTCTACGCACTTAGCTGCAAGGCTTCTCTCTACACTAAAATCCAAGACTTAGACTTCTTTCTTCATGGATATGACCCTATTTCATGTTTGATGCCTATAACTACTTAGAGCTTAGCTCTTTTTATACAATCCCATGGTCCGCGGACCATGGGTACGTCTCTTACAGCCAACTTTACTTTACAAAACTAAGGGTAGACTACCCTTTTTGACACATAACACCTTCATGCTCCGCGACCATAAAATGTGGAGTATTTACAATATATTACAAAAATTGACTTAACTTGGGATTTTAGCCCCAAAACTGCCCTTAGGGGATCCCACTCCCAACAGTGGAGACAAGAAAATTCCTCAAGGGATGGTGAAGGAATTATGAGGCATCCATGCTTGGTTTGGTTTTCTTATCTCGTAGCCAATTTAGGTGATATCAAGATATGGTGAGTGTGGAGGTGGTTTAAATTATGGATTCCCTTGGTTGTTTATGGATTGGTTTCTCCCATCAGATCCCACATTCATGCTTGGAATATGGGAGGCGGGTGATTGGATGAAAGAAAGATTTGGTTCATCCAAATCTAGGGTATGTTGGTATGTGGAAGTCACTAACTTGGTTGGCTTTTGCATATGGTTAATAAGAGCTAAGTTTCTCTTGTCTTCGATAAGTAAATGTACTTGTTATTATGTGGCTTTAGTGGTTGTTCTATCATGGTTATATCTCTAGTTATATGATGGTTATAAGCATGGTTATATGACAGATATAAGTATGGACCTTATCACATTTCATTCAATAAATGTCTGGTTAATGAATGCATGACCTAATTGGTGTTATGACAACTATTCTGAGAAGGCATATATCACTCTTGTTAAACCTTAGATAATTTTTGGGATCCTTATGTTTAGATATGCATTCATAACATGTTGTTCGCTTGATGGGGGCTTGACCCAGGTTCGTATTAATTAGCCAAACAAATCCCTGTGCTAATGGCTCTTTCAGAAATAGACCACGGAGCGCGGACTAAGGTCTCTCCCGAAGCAGTATGGGGGGACGTTGGAACCAAGTTTTTGCACCCTTGAGATGTCTGAGGGGTCGATTTAGTCCAACTGTGAATACCTTCACGCAGGTCACTTCACGCACTATCCTGACCTACGAAACCCTCGTGGTCCATTATAATTTCCTTTGCGCAACACTAACCAAGGGCTGAGGTGCTTTTGCGCTGCTAAGGTAGCAATGTGCACTAATTCCCCAAGTTACACCATGTATCTTACTTATCTTCCTATAACAATTAGTTATCTTCGTGTAAACAGATACTTTATCTTATATTCACTTTATCAACACATTCATATAAGTTTGCACCTCATATAAACAATAGAAATGAAATTTATATTCGATAAATTCAATGAAAACAATAGGAAAAGGATACACAAAAATGATGTAAAACTTCTCTTTATTACTTCTCCAAAGGTTATAGACTCGACTTGCCTTGCGCACTCAGCTACATGGGTCCGCGCACTCAACTACGGACTACTAGGCCTCTTCGCACTCAGCTGCAAAGCCTTCTCCTACTCTATGACCCAAGACTCGACTCTACAGTTGGATAAGACTTAATTCTCCATCTATTACTTCCACTGCTTTAATTGATTTACAACTTAGAGCTTCGCTCGACATTGTATTGCAAAAATGAGGGTGGGTAATCCTATGACTCATTTACAAGTTTACACTCCGCACAAAACGTGGAGTCTTTACATTAGATTTAGTCAAAATCTAGGCTTTAAGCCCCA
The DNA here is from genome assembly GCA_000404065.3 of Pinus taeda. Taxonomy (NCBI): domain Eukaryota; kingdom Viridiplantae; phylum Streptophyta; class Pinopsida; order Pinales; family Pinaceae; genus Pinus; species Pinus taeda. The sequence continues at coordinate 138,529 of APFE030894403.1, read as the reverse complement.
AAACCTCCCTTGGGGGATCTCATGCCCAACAAGCCCCCAACACAAACATTGTGACTTGCCCTCGAGTCACTCTGTTGTAGCAGAGATTTTTGCATGGAGACCTCCCAAATCTGCCTGAACTGCTACAATATCGGTAGTGCACTGAGCAACTACCTATTGTACCTCCTACACACGTTGTTCAGAGACCGTGGTATTTTTTGGCTTGAGGAGGCCTAACCCAAGTTCATAGTTAATTGGCCAAATAAATCCCTGTACTACCGGCCCTTTCGGCAATATCCTGCGGAGCATAGACTGAGGTCTCACTTGAAGCAGTATGGGGGGATGCTAGAACCAAGTTTCCGCACCCTTGAGATGTCTGAGGGGTATATTTAGTCCAACTATGAATACCTTCGCATAGGTAACTTTGCGCACTATCCTGACCTGCGAAACCCTCGCAGTCTGTTATAATTGCCTTTGCGCAACCCTAACTAGGGGTTGAGGTGCTTTCATGCTGCTAAGGCAGCAATGTGCGCTAATTCCCCAAGTTACATTGTGTATCTTACTTATGCTCCTATAATAGTTAGTTATCTTCACGTAAATAGATACTTTATCTTATATTCACTTTATCAACACATTCATATAAGTTCATGCCTCATATAAACTATGTAGATGTTGTTTCTAGGTCCGCACCACCTTCCTCTGTCTCGGGCTCTTCCTTAGGCGAGGGTGACTTATGGCCATCACACTCCTTCCTTGCTACCTCTTTTTGCTCAACTGCTGCCTTTTGCTATTCTACTGCTACCTTCACGCTGTCCCACACCTCCTGTGCCTTTGCTACTGCTACCTCTTTTCTTCTCTTCTCTGCCAACTGCACCATCTGTAGTTTTGCCTCCTCCTTATTCCATTGTGCAGAAGATTTTTCTATTTCCATAGCGAAGATGGCTGGAGTTCGCCACTCGGGCGGCCATGACTCAAGAATGGCAAATATAATAGCATCCATGGTTAGGTACGATAGTTCATTCCACCTCTTCACGGGGTCCTTGCACACCCTAATGTACATGTGATGGAAATCTGCCTTGAACTCTGCGAAGCTTTGTAGACTATATTAGAAAGTGGGCAATAACCGCAGCTTGCGGTTAATCCCCATTCTGATGTTCATCTCCATGAACACCCAGAATATCTTATTGTCTCAAATCCTTTGCGCGTCTTTAGTGGCCCACAAGGAAGCGTACTACGTTGCCTCTATATGATCCCACACAATTTTGGGGAACTGGTTGTCCTCAGGAAACTCCCAAGCCACCAGCACTATGGACAGTAGAAGCCATGCATAGTGGAAGGTATTCCCCTGTTCCTATGCCTCCCGGAAATTCTCTAGGAACTCCTTGTACAGGAACTCCAACCAGTTAAATTTGATGCCCTCTGCACACTGTGCAACAAGTGCTACCACCGGCGCGGGCACCTCATCCATGCAGCACTTCCTTATAACCTTGCCAACTAATATCTGGGTCGCAAATTTGATTGCCTTATTTTTGATATTGGAGATCGCATACCCTCTCTTCTTTTTCTACAGCTTGAATTTTACCTTCATGGCCTCCGTGATGGCTAAGTCGTTGCTCTTACCTCTGAAATATCCACTGGGTCCTCTCCCTTGCAAGGGACTTAGGTAATTTTATGGATTAGGTGGTCTGTGATGGGGATGGGCTCCTCCATCCACAAGCACCCATCATGCGCCAGGCAGTGTAGCTTCCTGATGACAAAGACAGTTACTAGGGTGCGATGGTAATGTGGCAACTAGAGTAGGTTCAACAACCCTGCTTTCTCTACTCTGTGCAACCACTTATGTGGATCCAACTCTATGACTCCCACTACAATGTTTTTCTTTAGCTTCATGAGCTACACGGTTTCCAAGTGTGGGAACTTTTCGTGGTCTGCGAGATCCCAATCTTCGAACTTTAGACTCAGTACCCATCCTAAGTGCACTCCTTCAAAAATGATATCATCGGGTAGCAAGGGAGTTTGCAGAGAGCTCTTGCTCTCATCTAGGTCCTTGGGGACCCTTGCCATTCCCTTCCATAGAGGAACATATGCGGGAAACCTAGTTAGAGGGTCTGCGCCCTTTGTTTCCACCTCCATGTCTTCGTCCTCCTCCTCTTCAATAAGGATTTCCTCAAGGTCTTCCTCCTCCTCATCAGTTTCCAGATTAACCGCTTCCCCTTTTCTTCCATGGTTAGTTTAGTTCACAGCGGGTTTCGAGGGGACATGCACACCAGAACCATGGCCTGCTTATCTTTCTTGGGTCTCGACATGTGTTTTGATTTAGGTATTTTTGCGACTATCCTAGCACTCCTAGGGGCATCTCCTACTATCATAGCCTATGCAGCCTCTTCAGCGGTCATTTCCCCAATATCCCTGGCTTCCTCATATGCTACCATCTTTCATTTGCAGAAATCTCTCAATTGCTTAGCTAGGTGCTCAAACAATGTCTTTAAGTCCAACAGATCAAACAAGTCTGGGTTTAGAAAGCTTTGGGCGCACGATAACTCAGTTCTCAAATGGACAAGTGTTGTTTTCTGGGCAGCCCTTTGTAATTTATAGTGCCTTTTGAATTTGAATTCGACCGTTCCCCCCAAATTTGGTTCATTAATGCTCCCTTAGTGGCAGATTTTCCAAAATCTAGCCCATAAAGCCTACCTTAAATGCTTGTCACCCACTCCCTTTGGTCTCAACCCAAGCATCACATCGTGAATAGTGACTATAATGGTCACTTTCCAGCCAAACCACGTGGTAGCGCAGCCATCCTTGTGCTATCATAGACCTTGTGACACTTCGCTCCTATGCACAGTCCTGTCATCGCGCAGCTCTCCAACAGGGTAGTTTATAGTATAGCACCTCCTTTCAACTACCTGGAGCACTAAGATTGTGCTTCCCTTGGCGAGTCAGGTAGCCGCACCACATGTATATGGCTTCAACCATCTATCGTTTACTTCTCCTTGGAAGGGTTCGCCATTTGACTTCACCAACTGCATCCCGCCACCATCTATGACCCCCTTAGTAACATATGGTCCAATCCAAGGCATCAAACTGATCAACCCTTGATGGTAGTCCCAAAATTTGTCAATGTAATCGTGTGCATCCTGTTTTATCATCATGGTTTGTTTATCAAGAAGGTCCTTCTTTATTCCTTCCTCAAACTTCTTGACTTCTACTTCCACCATGGCGCTTTTCTCCCTTAACTGAACTCTTTCATTCATGAGTTATTGGAGCCTAAGATTACCTGGCTGGATTTCTTCATCAGGTCCCAAGCATTCTTTTTCGTCCAACTATGCGATCCCTTCTTCCAAGGCTCCGTGATCCGTCATATCCGTGGGAGCTACTATGCGCAGACTAGGCATAATATACTCCATCGACATTACAACATTTGCTCCATAGGCCAGCCTAAAAGGTATTTGTCTCGTCTGTTTCTTGCGCATTGTCTTATAAGCCCATAAAATTGCTGGTGCACACGAGTCCCAATCACTTCACTACGCATTACATACCTTGTTCAGTGCTTCACACACTTTGTTAAATTCTTCCGCGTGGATAACCTTCTACGCTCTCATTCTCTCCACACTTTTTCATTCCAACTTGAGGGACCGTTCATACATTTTCCCCCCTAACATATGCTTATTGACTATATCTCCCAATGCGAAGTTCATGTGCATTTTTGCATGTTTTTTACCATATGCATGTACCCACCTGGACAGATGTGCACGCAGACCATCCCATCCATTGTATTTATCTGCCATTCGCACTATAGGTTTCTCAAACCATGAGCATAACATTTTTCTACATGTGCGCTAGTCTTCAAATCTTCCTCTATGCATACCCCACCACCTCACGAGTGTAGCGCGCAGTACTCTGTTTAAGGCTTGGAAGCGTTACTTCTCTGGCACCTCCATTTTGAATCTGTCCAAGAAAACATCAACCTCACCTAATCCATCATACGTAGACAGATCTCTCGCTTCCATCGATACAAAATGTAGTGAACTTGTCATCATGTTACAATTAAGCGTGGTTACCTCGTGTAATTGGTTTTTTCATCGCTCTATCTCCTCATCTGAATCCGACGTACAGGAGCTTTTGTGCTCCCATGAGATCCGTCCATCTGCGGTGGGATTTACCCAGTCTTTCTCTCGCATGGTTATTTTGTAGATGCAGTCTAAATCATCATCACTTTCATAGTCATGCACTGGCTCAGTGTAGCATGATCCCTCAGTAGGGTCTAAGGGTATAACTACGTGCAGAGACTTCTTCTCAAAAATCATCTTTTGCTTCTTTAGATTAAGCACCCCATTCATGTGATTGGCCCAATCAATTCCTAAGAGCGTGGGTAGTGATTTCTATCATCAAAAATCTCTATCACTTCAAAGTCTGCTCGCGCACTTGCTCCCTCAGTATCCACAGTGATTCCCTACAATCGCCCCATGGGTATTATCTTCTGATGATTCACCATTCGCAACTGAATAGGAGACCATTGTAGCATAGGACTTCCCATGCGCTCCCATGTCTGCTTTGGTAGAATGTTCGTGTCTAATCCTAAATCCATAATTACTTGGTCCATCTCATATTCTCTAATCTGCACAGTTAGCCTCATTTCTCTCCCTGTCCTAGTCTTGTGTTTTCTAATCTTCCGGACTACACGCAATTCTCCTGGCACAATCCCATCACATATATTAATGAGTTCCTCCAATCCTTTTACATCCTTAATATCGTGTAGTAGCTTCATGCATGATTCCAGGAATGTTGTATACACAGATGGGTCCATTTCCAGCTTTGGCCTATCTTTTCTTTCTTAAGTGGAGGCATCAGCAAAGCTCTTCTTAGCTTCCATGAAGGTTTCCTTAGCGTGCTCCAAATAAAACTTTGCTTCTTTCATCGGAGCCTTGTGAACCCAAGTATTATCTTCAGGCTATTTTCCTTTATCATCTCCCATCGCAATTCCACTTCGAAGCACAATATTCACATTTGGATCTTCCTCACGTAGCTCAAGCCTTGTCGCGTATCCTAGCTATTAGTATAGGACAATCCTCCATCTCATAATCAAACAAGGTACAATACAGACATGATGGACACGTTGGATTTGTACAAATGTGGAAATAATGTCCTGGCCCTTCGCAATTGTAGCATATTAGTTGTTTGTGACCTCTTCTAGGACCTCCTCCACCTCGGCCTCATTTGCACCCCTGCAATTCGGTTCGCGCCACTCCTATGTTTTGGTCTAGGAGCTATGTTTCAACTTGAACCCTGTAGGTGGGAGTTTTATCCATTATTAGCTCATAGCTTCTACAAGTGTGCTCATCATGTCCAACCGATATACAAAAATTACAGAACAACTGTTGCAAAAGGATGCTCCATTGGACTTTTTCAGTTTATGAGATAGAACTAGATCAAAAAAGACGTGCTCAAAGCATCATTTGCATATATTTAATGAGTGCAAAGGATGAAAAACTTGGGTATGTTTGTATTGTTTAAAGAGCGATAAAATATCCCAAAAAAGTGCTTTATGGGTTGTGGTATATATGTTTAACAATCTCTACCACAAAAACTTGGAGGTGTTTATATTTTTTAAAGAGCGATAAAATGTCTCCAAAAGTGCTCTATTTATCGTTGCATAGATTTAATGAGCGCAAGGACAAAAGCTCGGGGATGTTTATATTTTTTAAAGAGCAATAAAATATCCCTAACAATGCTCTAAAAAGTCTTGCATGCAGCTTTTACTACTTTTCATTCTTGAAGTACTTTCATCAAAAGCAAAAAAAGCAACAATTCCTATTATCTGGGTTCATGCATGATAAAAAATCATGTAGAATGGACTATTCCTCTTTAATGATTTTTCAAAAAATCATGTCTCTCTTAGTTATATAAAGAAATGCTTTGAGCTTTCACATGTATCATTTTCACTATTTTGAAGTTTTGTGAGAGCTAGTTGGAGTTAAAGAGGAGTAGATTTTCCATGGACCATAGCAGGAGATCCGGGCAACCATTCGATGTGTCGTCAGTCCTAGGTGAGAGCTAGAACCTTGCTCTATGCTTTATTAAACCTTTTTTTATCAATTTTGTGGGTGGAAATTTGCAGATATGAGGTGCCCTAGAGCCATGTTTGTGCACTAACGCCCTCCAATAGGTTAGTAAGGAGCGTTAAACACTTTGTACGAGCCATGGGAGGGCGTTAATCCTCCCTGTGCAGCATTGGGAGGGGCGTTAAGGCAGTAGGGCACATTTGAAACCCTCATGAATGGATTCCTTAAGTGATTTTTCCCCATTTGAACTGATTTTAGGGTTATTTTGTGCAAGTTTTGAGTTGAAATGACTCACTTATGGAGAGAACGAGCCCATGACAATGAGGAATTGCAGATGTGAAATGATCCATCTTGCATATTTACATTGCGCTACTATGGTTTGTTGAAGTATGCAAGGTTATAGATAATGAAAGGATAGGAGGAGCTACTGAGATGGATCATACAGCATTGCGATGAACACAAGCAAGTGTTCAGGATTGGAGATCAAGAGCTGGCAATTGATCGGGATGACATTTACTTTTTGACTGGTTTTGCATGTTGTGGAGCACATGTAAACCTTACTGGTGGTAGGTCAGATCCACGATCTACCTCAGAGCTAGTAGATATCTACTGCATCCCTGGGAGTGGACTAGTCAGCAACATAGTCCCGATAGAGAGGATTCGATCTCAGTCTATGAGGGTGGTTTTATGATTGATTGTGCATTTGGTGGGGTCAAAAAGTCCCCACGTAGCAACAAAGGCCCAACTGTTGCTTGCCATAGACTGTTTCCAACCCCAAATGTTCAACTGGTGTGAAGCAGTGCTTTTCCAGTTGAAGGTAGAATTGATAGCATGCAAGACCCATACCCAACACAGTTTTGGGTACAGTACTATCATAGTCTCATTTATCCTTGAGAGGGTACCTGTCATGGGCCCATGAGTGAGCTTAGGTCCCTTTGATTCGAGGGAGCTGGGGTAGGGTCACTGGTCATAACTTAATCCTCGCACAGGAGGAGGACCACTCTGGCATTTCTTTGACGAAGACTTCTTCCACTGACTTTGCAGCCAGATTGTGATTGTTGATGACTATGCCTATGAAGGCATGGACTTTACCGATGACCTAGACTTGATGCTACTACCCGGGACCAACTGGGGTCCTCAAGGTGAGAATAATGTTGACAGTACTTAAGTATTTTTGTACTTTTGAATGAATATGTAATGTTTTTTAACAATGAGATAAGAACTGACATGAAAATTTTATGCTTAACACAAATGTGGTGTCAGTACAACCTGTAGGCCAACCTCGCTATGTGGGACAAAGCGACCAACTACATGTTGAAGGGGGTGATGCCGATAGTCCCTACGAGGTCTTGAGGAACCTAAAGAGTTTGACTATGGGTGTCCCTCCCGTTCCTATGAGGGAGATTCCTGCTCATATGCAGCGACACACTGTTGGTGTACCTAAGCGGTTTCTGGTTCCTCTTCGAAGGGTAGCTAGAGCTATTTTAGCTTTTCTGGAGCAATAGGCTCATTTTAGCATGTGTTCTGGCATAGCCATATGAGTGTTTATAGCTGGGATTTGAGCCATTTTGTACTTAACTCATCCAAGTTTTGGAATATTTTTTGTGTAAAAAACTAGATATCTACCTATATATATATATATACATATATTTTTTGGTATTTTTGGTGGTGTGAATGTGTTTAAAAAATGTTTTTTGTGACAAATTTTTAACTTTAGTAAATGCTTTTACTTCTCATGCATTCTATTTATAGCAAATGTGACGAATTCCAATCTAATACATAGTTAGCTAACGAATCAGCAACAATATTTAATTCTCGAGCAACATGCTCATATGTGATTGTGTCAAATCGGCATTCCAAGAGGCGTACCCTTAGATAGTTACGTAACAAGGTTGGATTATGGATGTGATAATGATTGGCCAATTGCATAATGACTAGTTGGGAGTCTAACCTAACCACCAGATTGGAGATGCCCCTTAATGACGCTTCCATGAGAAGTGAAATGACAGACATGTCCTCAGTGATGTTGTTGGTGGCAGTACCAAGAAAGACTCCCCCAGAGCAAAATAGTTCCAACTTGGGTGTATAGATGACCCAAGCAGCTGATGCAATGTGCCCTGTGTGACAACTAGCACCATCCGTGTATCCTACATATGCTAGGGGTAATGATGACATCTGCATTGCGAACAGAATGTATGAGACAAGTACTCCGCTAAATAACAAAAACAATCCAATCACATCAAAAAAGGGATGCAAAACTTATGAATACATAAAATTACAAAGTACCTACCCAGCATGACACTAGGCAGAATACTTTTTCAGATAGAGCTCATATGTGCACTCCTTAAGTGGGTTTCTGTCCCTGTCCTATAGTTCATATGCCCCTAAGAAGAGGACTTTAGTTATGACATAGGTGCCTAGCCAAATGGGTCTGAGAGTGCATGCCTCCAAGAGATTGTCTTTTGGATTATAGAGTGATACGAAGTCACCTTCTTGGAAAGAAGAAAACCTAACTGCTTGTGCAAATCTGGCTCGTACCTGCTCCTTGTGAGCTGTGAGTACTAAAGCAACAGTTCTACGGGTTTTATCCAGTTGTTTGAGGTATAGTATGCATTCTTCTTCAGCCATAGGGTTGGGCATGGGTTCAATGGCTATATCGAGGGAAGGAAGTGGCCACTCATTCCGTTTTGCCTTGTCGTAAAGTTGGATCTCATGCGTGACAAACGATGGGTTAAAGTCGGGCATTTCCTACTGAGACCAAACAAATTCTTCATGGAATTCCTCATGTAGACAAGTGGAGTTTACAATTTCCTCGAGACTATAATTTGCTCTCATCTGGGTGTCTTCCATGGTGCCTTTCATGACTAAACTATCTATGGGAAATGACCTGGAAGTGTCATCCATATTTTCATCCACCCCAAGAGTTTGAATGCTTGTATAGGGTGGGGAAATGATTTCGTTTGTGTCAGAGGATAGGACTTGAAGTGGCATCATGTCCGAATCAGATGTCGAACCCCGAATATGCCAATCCTGCCAATGTTGCTCTCCAAAACTCATGATTTCTCTAACAGCTTCGTCTGTTGAGGGGATTTTATCACATGGATCTAAAGGAAGAGCGGTTATGGGAAGGGGGGTGGTGCCATCTATGATATCCAACTTGACCGGAGATGTGGATGCTGATTGAATACCTTGGTAGGCTAATTCAGCTGATGAAAATGGCATCTGATCTCCGAATGTGTCAAGGTTTGAAGGCGTCGTTACGATCCAGGGATTAGTTAGTTCATGAATAATTGATGAAAGAATGTTGACCGATTGTGGAACCTAAAGCTACAGAAGAGGAAAACAACCCATTAGGGAGGAAGCCTTCAACATACTGGTACCTATACTGAAAAAACTGTCAGTTACACCTCCTACTAGGGGTACGGAGCCATTTGGTAATGGTGAATAATCAGAGATGCAGAAAGACAACTAATCCACTGTTATGATCTTTCCATCCAATGGAAATAGGACGATACGAAAGACAGTGGATACGACGGCCGTCATGGCATATGTCCAACTATGACCTAGCAACATATTATAGTCGAGTCTCTTGTCCACGACTTCTACATCCACTGTTATTGTTTTCCCAGTCAAAGTGATGGGAAAATTGGCTAAGTATCCTTTTGGGACAAAGGTGTGGTCATCAAAATATTTAAGGGAGTTCTACGGCGGGGAGAGGGTTAGGGAACCCAAGGCGAGCCAACATGAAGCCAACATGACGCAGGTTGAAGCACCTTCGTTGATGACAATTCAGTGTATAGCTTTACCTTTCGAAGTGATATGCACCTGAAATGCAAGTTGGTGGGAAAGGGGAGGTTTACACTTGTCAATGTCGAAAATGGCAATCATGGAATCCACAGGGTCAATACCCCCGATAGCCGAAAGAAAAACTTTCCTTTGGTTGGGGCATGTTTGTAATACTTCGAGCGCCGACATTGCCAACAGCGCTTGCACCAAATCCTCTACAATATTGTAGTGTTGGGTAGCACGTGCAGATGTGTTGTGCATTGTGCGTCGAAGTGCTCCCTTGGGGGGTTGAATTACAAGGTCCTCAACCGGCTTTTCGATTCACAAATTGTTGGGCGGTGATGGGTTTTGACCTGCGGATGATTTTTCTACCAAAGTGATAGGAGCTTCATATGATTTGGCTCTAGTTGTTAGTTCTACCATTTCAAATGTGTAAACAATAGAAATTCCTTCACCAGCTGAAGGTTGTTGCAAACCATTGCTGCCCCCTGTTGTGGGTGGTTTTTGGTTGGCAACGAGATTTTGCTGTTGTTGATTAGCAAAAGGATTTCTAAGGACCACAAGTGTCTCACCAGAATCTTTCTCGGTAAGGTAATCCATGCATTCCTGAAGACGCGGACAATGCCAGGTTACATGATCTTCAAGATAGAGTTTTCACGAATAGTTGGTGCCTTTAACCTTTTCTATATCAGTAGGTACAGTGACCTTCTATTTCGGGTTGGGTTGCTTAGATGACTGCTCCTCAGAAGGAGCGGCCTTGTTCTGTTTCTTCTTGTTCTTGTTATTGGATTTTTGTGTAGACTGCACAGAGTTAATCACGGTGGCAGGAAGATCAGTCGTTTTGGTAGAGGGGTCCACTACCATCTTGGCAACGAACCCACTGAGTTGTTTTACAGTGCCTGTGGAGGTTGTTCCAACGATCCCGTCGACATGCACTCAAGGGCGCTAAGTGGTGGGAGGATTGGGGTTACCAGGAGCATAGGGGATATTGTCGTAGAGAATGCCAGATTTTGAATAAATTAAATCCAAATGCTGGGCATGATGTAAGGGTTGGTCCTCTATGGCCGCACCACCTAGAGCGACATCTCTAGTGATTTGTGGGAGTAGCGACTTACATAACCAGTCTGTTAAGAGAAAATCAGGGATGGGGGTTTTGACTAACCTCCGCCTACGTCTCCATTCATGGATATGATCGGAGATGTGGGTGGAGGTATCCTGATGAAAGAAAGTGAGGATTTCCATCCCTATCTCATAGCGGATAGGTAACTGAAAATGCTTTAGAAATTGCATCGCTAAAGCATCAAAGGTTTTCACTGACACACATGGTAACTCAATATACCACTTTGCAGCATTGCTAGTGAGGGTGCAAGGAAAAATACACAACCAGACACTGTCATCCACCATGGAGATAGAAACACACCATAGATGGTAGGTGGTGATGTGTGTGCCTGGATCCTCCCCTTGTTTTCCGTCAAACTTAGGAATGTCCATCGGTATTTATGCGGGATTGGTGGCCATTGTAGGTTATGGTAGATGGGGTTGTTTGTCAACTTGTATAAGTTGGGGATATACAATGTTGCCAAAAAAAGCAAATTGTTGGGTGCCCCGGAATTGGACCGTTATGATGATGGATGACCTGAGGAGCTCTACGCTCCTCCCATCATTTGGTTCCCCATGGTGTACATGGGTTGCGTGGTGTAGCAGTTGCTTTGCAGTATGGTGTTGTAAAGTGGATTACCAAGAGGATTTTGATACTGGGGTATTAAGTTGCCCCAAGTATAAGCGGTGCCCCCTTGGCTCATCTGAGTGTGTGAGTAGGGTGCCCCCATGGTTTGGGTGGGAACCCTTTGTGGATTCCCAACCAACATTGAACTAACCATATGGCTTTGATTAACAGAGGGAAAATTCATGTCAATCAGCGACTTCCCATGCAAGCCTGAGAATGGTGGGGGACTGTGAGATTCCTTTCCACCATGTGCATATTGGGAACCACCCAAGATGTTTGAATCTGGGGGTTATAACTGTACATTGGCGGCCGACCTTGGTTTTGGTAAATTGGAACCATGCCCATAGTGCCACATTGAGTGTTATATGGAGCATTGTTTGTGGCACTAGTCGAAGGTATGCTTTGATGCACCATAGGAGTGGAACCTGGCATCTACTAGGTTCCACTGATAGAGGGTGTTATGTGAGTTACAGTACCTAGGAAAAACAGGATTGTGGGGTTCAACATTGCCAGTGTTGTGATGACCATCGATTGGGGAAGTGGTAGAGGACTCACAGTGTCTCTATAATTCCACAACCCTTGAGGTGTCGACTGAATAGATGGGAGAGTTCCTCCCAGTGAAGAGTGAAGTACTGGTACGACAAGATTAATAACAGGATCCAACAGATTTGTAAGAGGAGTGTTAAAATGAGGAAGAAATCCTTCCGTAAAGTAGTCCTCTGGTAAATCAGAATCGTTGGTCATCCAGAACGATTCTGTGTGCAATTTAGGAGATTGATCCCTCAAAGATGAGGAATCCGAGTTAGTGGATCTCGGTAGATCCTCCACAGTGAGTGGAAGAAGTCCTAACAACTGTATGGATTGACGGTGAGGGCCGAATGTAGCCACAATGACTGGTAAATTTTATCAGATAAATTTTAAGGTGATATTCTTTAAGTATCAAAAACGAGACTTAAAGCCCGTATTGGAAGCATAAAATAATGTTTTATCATATATTTTTGTTATAAAAGTTTTATGTATAATTCCAATGTTTTCATAGTTATTGTGACCGGGTGCATAAGTTAAGTTTTACAGGGATTTTCGAGCCAATTGTGATTTGCGATGGAAGTCAACAGAGCATTGAATGGGTGGATTTGACATGTTATAAAGCAAGATTTACTCTTTTGAGTTCCAGATTAATCAGAATTTTGTGTTAATTTTGCTCTGTAAAGTGGAAAAACAGGGTTAGAGCTGAAGCTGAAGAGGAAGACAATCCGATATGTTTCTTGGAATTTTGGCCAATCAAAATGCCCATGTAAGCCATGATTACACAAACTAAATGTATTTTATTATGGCTAAAATGAATTAAGCATCATTATTGCATTTACAGAGGAATTTGGCAGCGGATCAACAGAGTAAGCCAGTAGTTATCATTCCCTTCTAAATCTAGTTATGTTTTGTTATTTCATGTTCTTGAGGTGTCCTTTACCCTCTATAAAAATTCTGTAATAGATTTTACTTCATATAGTTAGAGAAATAGTTAGATAATTTGGACAATTTCAGAAATCAACAATTGTTCCACAATGTATAAAAAGAAGAAATTTTACTAAGAAAGGGTTCAAACTTTGGAGAACTCGAAGACTAGGCCACTGTATTCCTGATATCATCGTTGATTAATGAAACAATCAGAAGTTTCCATGAATTGTTGCATATAATTTTGTAAGCTTCTTTGTCATGTGTCATGCTATGTTTTCTTCTTTTCAAGTATAGTAATGAAGCAGTGAGTCTTTATTTACTTATGTAGATAAGGTTAAAATTCCTTAAAGAGCGCTCCTATACTTGAAGTCATCACTTCCTTTCTAAATTATAGATAGTAGTTTCTGTGAAAGATCAGCATATTGTCAATGATTCAGTTATCATTATCATAATTCCTCTAAGTTACATATAGTAGTTTCTGTGAAATATCAACATATTATCTTTAACTTCCCCTTCAAACCTTCTTCATTCATCATTTATATCTAGCAACAAATGGAATTCTGAGATGTTCTAGTCATACGTGTATTAAGAGTTAAAGACCAAGTCTTCCAGATCCTTCATTTGAGAACACAACAAACAATAAGTGACAGTAAATAATATTTATTAATGTCTTAAGCACAATTTCCCCACAACCATGAAATTGGTTTCTTAAGGAACAACATTAATCGGCGTCATTGCCAGGGAAAGAAGATAAGAAGATTTTCCCTGGGTTTAAATATTTTCCTCTGGTTTTTCAGTGAGGAGGAAATATTTGGTTGATTTGAATCAAAGCAAAAACTCTGGCTTCAAGAAGGCCCCATACAAGATCAGACACTTCACAAAAGAAAGTTCAAGCTCTTTCAGATCCTGAAAGGCTGTTTTCTAAGAGGGTTGAAAGGTCTAAGATTCCAATTACACCAATTCCTACATTGTTTGCATTAGTCAGCAATTCATTTGAACATTCATCTGATAGAGAGTCATATTTTTCATCATCTTCATTTCAGGAACCCAGCTGTCAAGACCAATCTTTTGAGTCTGTTACTTTTCATTTACTTGTTGTAATTATTCAACCTCAACCAATAACCACATTACCTCCTTTGCACATTTCATTTACCTCTCAATCAAGTTCAACATCTCGTCGTAATCAAATTTTAGTAAACATGGCGGCACCTGCATTCTTAGTGAATAGGTATGCACGTCTTCAACTACCACAACCTTTCAATCAAATGCCACAGGATTACCTTAAAACTCTTCCACGTTTTTTAGGAGAAGATGAATAGAAAATAGAGAATCATGTAGTAGTATTTTGTAATTTTGCAGAAAGCCTAAATGTTGAACATTTAGATGTTGTTCTAAGACTTTTTGTTCAATCCTTAGATGGAGAAGCAAGGAAATGGTTCAAAGGACTTCCCAATAATACCATTCCTTCTTGGGAAGAGATGGAACGTGTGTTCATTCAGAGATGGGGAGAAAAAAGAGACCATGGATATTCATTAATAGAGTTTAATGCCATAAAGAAGAAGTCTGATGAAACTGTGGGTGAATTTGTTAGAAGATTTAACAAATTGTACAATAGTCTCCCAGCAGAGATTAAGCCTCCTCCTGGTGGTGAAAAAATAACTTTTGCAGGGGCTTTTGAATCAAATGTTGGATTCACATTAAGGGAAAGAAGAGCTCCAAACCTTGATCAAATCCAAATAGATGATTTAGAGATAGAAGCGAATCTAGAGGTTGCAAGAAAAGCACCAGAAACACAGCCTACCCAAGACAAGGGAAAGGTAAAGATAGAATCCTCTCAAAGTCAATCATTTGAGGATATGTGTAATGTAATTAAAACTATTTCAAATAAGTTAAATAGGTTAGAGTTAGAGAATAAGAACTCTCAGAGACAAACACAATATAATAAGACCTTTAATCCCCAATTCAGAAGACAACCTTTGTAAATCTTGCAAAAGGAAAGAAAAGATCAAGATCAAATTCAAGCACCATTGTATATAGAGGCATGTCCTATTGCAAAACAAGAGCATCCTGAAGATCAAATTTTTACATTATATGCAATGGATGAAGATGAACTTGGTATCGAAGAACAAGAGTATGAATATGATGAAACATATGCCATTCATGATAAAATTGATGAATATTGGAAGCAATTTTTTAGTTTATGCAGGCTAAACTACATAAGAAATATGACTTGAGATCAAGGAAGAGATCAAGAAATCAAGAAAATGAAAGTGAGCAGCAGGTTTCAACTTCCCCACCAAAGGCGACTCCACTAGAATCTTAGCCTGCAAAACAAGTAAATAAAGGAAAGCAGCAGCAAAATGCAAATGGCAAGACACAGATACTTCAAGGTGAATCTTCTCAAGATCAAACTGGAAAAATTCCTTTAGAGAAACTTGTTTCAATTCCTCAAATAATTCTAGTCATGAAGAAAGGTGAAAATGAGAATGAAAAGACTGCTAAACAGGATCACTTGTTTAGTCTTACTAAGGAGTTCGAAAAGGTAAGAATTCAGGTTCCTCTTATAAAATTGACAAAAATGCCTATTTATCAAAAGGAGATTGCTGAGATTGTTAATGTGAAAGAAAATGAGATTATAAATAACATTGTAAATCTGCAAGAAGACAAACTAGTAGTGGTTGTTGGTCCACATGTAGAGGAAGTAGACCCTTCAATACCTCCTTTCTTTATTTCCTTATTGGTCCATGACTTCCTCTTACATAATTGTTTGTTTGATTCAGGTGCTTCACACAATCTTATGCCTTTGTAAGTAATGAAGAAACTAAATCTACAAGTTACGAAACCTTATAGGGACTTGTATTCTTTTGATTCGAGCAAAGTTTGTCTAGGGGTTATTAAGGATCTGGTAGTTTCACTAGCCCAAATTCCAGCTAGAAGCTTGGTCATGGATATAGTAGTAGCAGATATCACTAATAGATTTGGAATGCTTCTATCTAGGTCCTGGGGCGCTAAATTGGGTGGTGTTTTGAAACTGGACTTTACATATGCTATTATACCTATTTTTGGTGGGGAAGAGAGGAGATTGTACAGAGAAACTAGGTTTGTAACAACAATTACAAAAAATGGAGCAAGAAATTCACCTGTATATAGTCAAGAGAAGGATTATTTTTCTTGTTTCACATTGTATGATAATGCAAAGTTGGATGAAGATAATCAGAAGCAGCTTGCTTCAGCCAATGTAATTACAGAGCTGCAAACTGAAGGAGTCTGGAAATTCTTCTTTGATGGATCTTATTCCAAGGAAGGAACAGGTGTTGGTTTTCTTCTAATTGCGCCTAAAGGTAACATGTTCCCTTTTCCTTTCAAATTAGAGTTCGAGGTAACAAACAATGTGGTAGAGTATGAGTCCTTGATTATTGCTCTACAAACAGCTAAGCAGATGGGAGTTAAGTCAATTTCTACTTTAGGAGATTCAGATCTAATTATCAAGCAAACAAAAAATCATTTCCAAACAAAGAGCCCTAGGCTTAGGATATACAAATATGAGGTATGAATTGAGAACTTTTTTGAAGCTTTTAACATGCAATTTATTCCAAGAAATGAGAATAGATTAGCAGATTCATTGGCTAAGTCTGCTAGTATTTTCAAGCCCCCTTTTAATCCAAGGATAAGATATGAGGTAGGGATGAGACACAGACCCTCTGTTCCTGATAATGTTAAAAATTAGCAAGATTTTGAAGATGATCAGCAGATTAAAGAATTTTTTACTATAGTTAAGGAGTTTCAGGGCATAGAAATTGATCAGGATAAAGAAGAAACAACAAAAGTTGCGGAAATTAGTGATTTAAAAGATTCAATAGCTAATCTGAAGATTTTTCAATTGAAGGATAACATTTTGCTAAAGGGACTTGTTCCTCTTGAAAGGTTTTATAACCCCAATGATGTGCTTGTTGACTCAGGGAAGGTTTCACAGGATGAACATATTACGAATTGTTGTTTCGAGAATCACTGGCAGAATGGTTCAAGATTATGCACTCAAATTCTAATCTGGTATCACTGGAAGATTGACTTCACCTGATGGAGATCAATAATGTACATATGTAGGAACTTGTACATAAATAAGCTGAAGTGTTTAGCATTTGGTTTCCAGTTGCAGTTCTTCAGTTTAATCATTAGTTCATGAATAAGGGTGACTTTCCCAGTTGGAAACTAGTTTGTAGAGGTTTCAGCCTTCAAGAATGTCATGTCTCAGTTTGTCAAATTTCAAGGTTTTCAAATTTTGGGAATTCATGCCCAACTAAGGCTACTGATCTATGATTCCCAATATTTTGCTATCAAAGTGCAAACATCTAATCACTGCAGATATTGGTGTGGGTTCACTGTACAGATTTTCACACAGTTAAGACTTGACAAAATAATATATGACTCCATGCCCAATGGTTAAGACACTAATCTACGTTCTTAGTGCTTATGTGGCAAAAGCACTATCCCCGGGTGGATCCAGATGTTGTAACATGTATTTTTTTGTTTGTTTTATTCATCATTTCATTCAAAATCACTTGAAAAATATTTTGAAAAAAGATAAGGCAAGTATATCGGAAATCAAAATATAAAAGGAATGAGGAAAATATCGGGTTTTACAAATGGAAACAAGTTATAAACATTAACACCAGACCTGAAATATATACATTGTACTTTATAGAGTCTATTGGGTCTGTTGCACCGCAAAACTATGAACGTCGAACACCACCAATTGCGATTTACGATCGTAGGCCAGACCCGAAATATATACATTATGATTTAAAAGCCTAGGCGGATCTGCGTTATCGCATAATTCTTAATATATATGCATGTGGCTATGTCGATTGCGATATGGGTGGGCCAGACTCGGAACGATATATATTATGTTTTATAATTTCAGCGGGTCCGTCCTATCGCACAACATGTTATATATATATATGGAAAGCATCGATTGCAATAAGCGATTGGGTTCCTGACCCGATAGTTTATAAGCCATATTTTATAGGTCAGCGTGTCCACCTTATCGCTATTTTAATTTATATTCATATGTATTTGTGGTTTACGCTCTTTTATATGAATTCATATTATAAAGCATTATAATAGAAAGGTCGGACTTTAAGCATATATATGTTATAATTAAAACCTCAGGTGGGTCTGCAAGGCGTATTAAAGGGAAAATTTCAAGCTATAAGGCAGGATTTTGGGCAGAATGAAGATGGTAAGTGGTTTTTAGTGGAGATCACCCAATCCCACTTATCATTCAACACATAGCAGCTGGGTGGGGAGAGGAAATCACCCATTTCGGCAGGTATTCTCCGGGCTTATGTATCACACGAAACCTTTATAGACCGTCCGACTTGAAAAGCGTAGATCAACAGTGGAGATAAATTGGTAGGAAGTATGCCTTGGAAATTGTGTTGAGCCTGTATTGGAAGCGGAAAAGCATGTTTTATCATATATTTTCGTTGTAAAATTTTTACGTGTAATTCCAATGTTTTCATAGTTATTGGAGCCGAGTGCATAAGTTAAGTTTTACAGGGATTTTCGGGCCGATTGCGATTTGCGATGGAAGTCAATAGAGCATTGAATGGGCAGATTTGATAGGTTAAAAAGCAGTATTTACTCTTTTGAGTCCCAGATTAGTCAAAAATTTGTGTTAATTTCGTTGTGTAAAGTGGAAAAACAGAGTAAGAGCCAAAGCTGAATAAGAAGACAATCCAATATGTTTCTTAGCATTTTGGCCAATCATAATGCCCATGTAAGCCATGATTACACAAACTGAACATATTTTATTACGGCTAAAATGAATTAAGCATCATTAGTGCATTTACAGAGGAATTTGGCAGCGAATCAACAAAGTAAGTCAGTAGTTATCATTCCCTTCTAAATCCAATTATGTTTTTTTATTTCATGTTCTTGAGGTGTCCTTTACCCTCTGTAAAAATTCTGTAATAGTTTTTACTTCATATAGTTAGAGAAGCAGTTAGATAATTTGGACAGTTTCAGAAATCAACAATTTTTCCACAATGTATAAAAAGAGGAAATTTTACCAAGAAAGGATTCAAACTTTGGAGAACTCAGAGACTAGGCCACTATATTCCTGATATCATCGTTGATTAATGAAAGAACCAGAAGTTTCCATGAGTTGTTGCAAATATTTTGTAAGCTTCTTTGTCATGTGTCATGCTATGTTTTCTTCTTTTCAAGTATAGTAATGAAGTAGCAGGTCTTTATTTACTTATCTAGAGAAGGTTAAAATTCCTTAAAGAGTGCTCCTATACTTGAAGTCCTCACTTCCTTTCTAAATTATAGATAATAGTTTCTATGAACGATCAGCATATTGTCTATGATTTAGTTCTCATTATCATAATTCCTCTAAGTTACAGATAGTAGTTTCTGTGAAAGATCAGCATATTATCTTTAACTTCCCCTTCAAACCTTCTTCATTCATCATTTATATCTAGCAACAAATGGCATTTCGAGATGTTCTGGTCATATATGTATTAAGAGTCAAAGACCAAGTTTTCCAGGTCCTTCATTTGATAACAAAACAAACAATAATTAACAGTAAATAATATTTATTAATGTCTTAAGCATAATTTACCCACAGCGAGGAAATTGGTTTCTTAAGGAACAACACGAGGGATCAAGATGAGTGGATGTTGTTTGACAGGCTAGATGGGCGGATAACTAGATTGATCTTGGATCTCAGTGCTTATCCGAGCATCCAAACTGCGAAAAGCATAACAGGTAATAGAACAAATGAAGCCGATGGGAGCGGTGTTGTGGGGAAGCGAGTCGAACTAGGGTTTGCGATAGGGTTTCAGAGCTGGTCACAATGGAGGGGCGAGGAGGGGGGAGTTCCACTCCCTCCTACAGTCTTGCAGTTTCAAGCCGATTCAAGAAACCATTGGAGGCAGAAACAAGGAGTATCAACATAGAAAAACAAAGGAATATCATATCACAAGAATAGGAAGAGAATCAGGAGGAATTCATAGGAGAGAAGAGAACAGGAGGAGGCAGGTAGAAAACTGAGCACAAGAATATGACAGGACTCTGTAAACCTAGGTCTACCATCACACCCGAGTTGTTTTAAGTGATCCAGCGCTGCAAGTACACAGGGATCACATGGCGGCTTATGCAGCAATATAAAAAATTTATGGGGATATGGCCAATGAAGAAGGCTTTGCATTCTTGGATAAAGAACCACTGGAAACCTAACAGGGAAATAAATCTTCACCTTGGGTCCAAGGGTTTCCTCACTGTGCTGTTTACAAACCAATAAAGACAGAGTGTTCGAAGGAGGACCATATTTTTATGTTGCGGCAAGCCTCTGCATGTGACCATGGGTGATGAATTTTTTCCTGGAACGAGAGACATTCACATCAGTGCCGGCATGGATAAGACTCTCCTCCCTACCTTTAGATTATTGGCTGCCAAAATCTTTAAAATCTATAGGCGATAAACTAGGTCATTTTCTAAAAATATCAAATGCGACTTTGCGAGGAAAATAAACCTCCTTTACCCGAATATGCGTAGAAATGGACCTATCTAGAGCATTTCCGAACGAAATAATTCTAGAAGTATATGATGAAGAATGGGTGCAAGTGGTGGAGTATGAACATGTCCCATTTAGATGTCACAAATGTCATGAACATGAGCACCTCTTCAGAGACTTCCCATTAAACAAAATGTAGAGCAATATCAATACCAGCACAGGCAAAGATATCGAAGGCTTTACCAAGGTGGGAGGCAAAGGGAAAGGAGGGAAAAGGTACCAGAAGAAAATCAACGAGGAGAAGAAACCAATCCATAACAGATTCAAGATATTAGAAGAAGAAGATGGGAGCAATGGGATGAACCAGGTACTGGAGGATAGTTCTGCAGAGAAGGAAAAAGATGACATAATGGAGGATATACCTGAAAACAGTAGACTAAAGGAGGATCTTCCAAGCACTATGCAACTCGACATCGACCATGAGATGAACCCAAGCGAGGTTGGAATGGAGGACCATGACCTACAGGAATTCTTGAAAGGGAGAATCTTGATCTAGAAAAGTTCCTGGAGCAGGGAACCACCAAAGGGGTTGATTCTCTACCACAAGAGGAGTTTGACAGAGTAAAACAGCTCTTCCTTTGGAGATCTCAAGCAAAGGGTTATGGAGTCAAAAGAAACCATGATAACCAGGAAGACAGAGCGGTGAAAATGATGGAGGCAACATCAGGACACGCTCCCAAGAACCCAAGAAGGAAAAGAGGAAGAAAGAGACAGAATGAGCTATTGATAGAGTGTGGGAAACTCATGATCAACTCAAGTAACATGAAATATCTCACTAGTTACTCAATTACAAACCTTTCTTAATGAAGCTTACAACCTAGAATATTAGGGGTCTAGGAAGTAAAAGGAAATAGAGAAATCTTAGCAACAGAATAAAAGAAGAAAAACCAGATATGGTGTTTATCAAGAAAACAAAATGTTCAATAGATAGAATAAGAGAGATACATAGCAAATGGCTCATCAAGTATGAATATCTAGAAGTTAAAGCAGATAACACAACAGGAGGGATTATCACATTTTGGAACTCCCAAAAACTTGGAATCCTATATGCTGAAACATCCAGGAACTACCTATCGATGGTGATCCAACCTTTGGGTGATAAGGAAGTCTATTTGATCACAAATGTCTATGGTCCTCAAAAACTTGAAGACAAACTCAGGCTTCTAATCTCACTAGAGTAGCTAAGAGAAAGATACCTTGTTATGCCCTGGATTCTGGGAGGGGACTTTAATAAGATTAGATCTCTAAAAAAAAAAAAAAAATTAATTAATTAATTAATTAAAAATAAAATAAATAAAAATAAAAAATAAAAATGTGGGACCAGAACACTCGGCAGAGACTCCATAGCCTTTCAGAACTTCCTAAACGACATGAGGCTAGTAGATATGAAGACCAGAAATGGTACCTTCACCTAGAACAATAAGCAGGGACGGGCTTCTCAAGTTGCCTCTAAACTAGATAGATTCATAATATCTTAGGAACTCATTCTCACAGGCCTCGACTTGTCTGCGTTAATCCTCCCTTTTGGAGGCTCGGACCACTTTCCTATCCAACTTGAAGCTTCTTTTATAGGCACTCCGAGAAACAGACCATTCAGGTTTGAAAATATTTGGCTCACCCGCCCTGACTTCATCAGAAATATTGGTAAATGGTGGGTAGAAGATATGCCCGTTCAGGGAACTAATATGTTCCTTCTATATCAAAGATTGAAACACATCAAAATCAAGCTCAAATATTGGAACAGAAATGAGTTTGGAAATATCTTCAAAGCCAAAAAAGAAGTTGAACATAAACTACAAGGAATTAACCAAATCCTCATCGTAGATGGATTTATCAAGGAAAGGAAAATATAAGATGACTCTCTTCAACAGGAATGGGAAGAAAAATGCAAGCAAGAGGAGATCTTCTAGAGATAGAAATTGAGAGTGCAATGCATACAAGAAGAAGAAAGAAACACAAATTTTATTCACAAGTCAACCATGGGTCACAGGTCTCATAACACGATTTCAATATTGAGAGATACTCATGGAGAACAACTCATCACCCACAAAGAAATAGAATCTGCTCTAGTACAACATTTCCAAAGCATAGTTGAGGAGCCTCCCGTAGACAGATCACAATTTATCAATAACTTCACAAAACACATTCCTATGCTCGTAAGTAGAGAAGACAATCACAATCTTAACAGGCCAGTGACTAAAGAGGAGGTCAACGAAGTCATTAAAGAGATGCAAAATGGGAAAGCTCCAAGCCCGGATGGGTTCAATGTAGACTTCTTCAAAGCATGTTGGGAAATAGTCAAACAAGATATCCTTGATGTGGTGGAGGACTCGAGGAAAAACAAAATTGTTTTAAGGGTGCTTAATGTCTCTTTCATAACTTTGATTCCAAAGCAGGAAAGAACTATGACACCGGATAGATTTAGACCCATAGCTTTATGCAATGTGGTGTACAAAATTATATCCAAAGTAATTGCAAACAGGCTCAAGCCCCTTCTTCCAACTCTTCTGTCTGAGGAGAAAACTGGATATGTGGAAGGAATACAAATTCTAAATAACATCATTCAAGCTCGCGATGTGGTACATTCTCTCAAGAGCAAGAAGCAAGCAGGTATGATCATGCAACTTGACCTAGCGAAAGGTTATAATAAGCTAAGCTGGGCATACATCAGGGAAGTACTAAAAGAGTATGGCTTTGACCACAACTGGATAAGATGGATAATGGCCCTTGTCACCATAATTAGTTTTTCAATCCTGCTTAATGTCTCACCTTCCAAAACCTTTAGGCCTTCGAGAGGCCTCAGACAAGGATATCCGCTCTCCCCCTTCCTCTTTATCCTCGTGATGGAAGGCTTAGGAAATGTGATCAAATCATCCAAAGTAGAAGGAAAAATCCATGGTCTCAAACTCACCCAGAATGGAGATGCCTTGACTCACCTATAATTTGTGGATGACACTATGCTACAGGGTACACCCACAATCAAGGAAGCTAAAGATTTCAAGAAAATCCTAAATGACTTTGCTATGGTTGTTGGTACAGAGGTAAGCCTTACCAAATATAAGATTTTATTTTTTAATACTGACATTGCTATTTAGAGGAACCTCACCAGAATTCTCAGCTTTCAAACAGAACAGCTACCCTCCAAATATCTGGGAATACCTCTAACAGACAAACCTTTGAACAAGGAAGTTTAGGAGCCAATCACTAATAAACTCCAGGACGAAGTCCGGAATTGGACAAGCAGGTGTTTGAATTTAGCAGGACGGCTAGTGCTAACAAAAGTTGTCTTACAAACTATTCCCATCTTCATGTTCTCAGTCCTTCATGCTCCTAAAGGATTTGTGCAACATATTAGAAATATCCGAAGGGACTTTATATGGGGCAAAGGGAAAGAGAAAAAGAAATGGGCTTTGGTAGCATGGGATAAAATTTGTAAACCTAAGACACATGGAGGTTTGGGACTTCATGACCCTAAAACCTTAAGCAAAGTTTTGGGGGCTAAACTATGGTGGAGCTGGCTAAAGGAATTGGTAACCCCTTGGGAAAAGGTCTAAAAACAGAAGTATGCAAATAATTGGCAAGAAAGGGACCACATTCAAATGTCTAGGTTCATCAAAGGCTCCCACATTTGTAACAAAGCATGGGAGAATAGAGCCATTGTTCAGAACCATAGTTTCTAGGAGATCGGAGATGGAAACCTAGCTTGGTTCTGGGAGGAAAACTGGCAACAAGAACCTAATCTGGTAAGAGAGGAACTAGCTAATCTCAATAATGGCACTGACAATAAAGGTTTACTCAGGGTAAGTGATTTTTTGGATCAGGCTAGGAACAAGGGCAAATGGATGATATGGAAAGACCTGGTTTATAGTGAAGAAACCCCTTTGAAGGCCCAGGCAAAAGCTCTTCCAGTGATCTTGGAACAGAGAAAGATTTTGACATCAACATCATCAGACTAACTAAGATGGGGAAGAAACAACGAAGGCAACTTCAACCTCAAAGAAGCTAAGAGAATGGCCCTAGGCCTTGCCTATACAAACTGATTCGGATTTAAATAGGAACGCATTAAAATATAGAGATAACCATAAAGATAGATATGCAGCGGAAATAATACTTCATTTCATTACTGTAAAATACTAAAATATGCTTACAAACATAAATGGAAATAAACCAACTAGGGTGATGGTAGCTTATCTCTGAGAAGAGATGTGGCTGCTACATGCCTCTGAACTCTGTTACAATGAGGCTCAAAGGCCTATTTATTGTTGAGAAACAATGGAAAACCCTTAACATCCCAAAACCTAACCCTAGAATATGAAACACCAAATTGTGGGCCCCGTTTAGGTAAATTGGTACATCAATTTCCCGGTGTCGTAACTTTGGCACCCGATCTTTGTTTGATGCGTACAATAGATCCCACATTTCCCAAAAAACGTCTTTTAGGGCCTCAAAATGGCTTCAAAAGTTCAAGACCTGAAAACCTGCTAAGAATAGTAAATTGTGCTACAATTACAAAAACTGAAAAACCGAAAGGGACAGTTGTGGGGGTCCAAGTGGGATAGGTGGGTGGCCACCAACATCCACCTGGATCATTCCTCACCTCTTAGGAAGTGATGTTCCCCATTGCATTGAGTTTTTCCTTCTGCTGATCTTGGTCCCTCATGAGCTGTTAAGAAATCTTGGATGTGTCCAATAATGGTGGGAAGCATGGTCGAGGGCAGTACACATTGAACACTCAGTGCAATCGAAAGAATGGGGGAATGTTATGCTCCAAAGCATTCTTTCCCATAGCCTTGGTAATGGTGTAAGTATCGTGTCGGCGTGGTCAGAGCTTTTGATGGGCTTTTATAAGTCGTTCTTTCTGCATATGCAACTTGACTTTGTCGCCCACCTGAAACTTATGTGGTACCCCTGTGGGTGAGGAGAAGTTATTTTTGTGTTTTGTCATGACCGCATTCTTTTGTTGTTGCTGCATGGAGTAACCCTTCGCGAGGGTCATGGATGTGGTGATGATCTTCCCCTTACTTTGGGAGCGAACCAGAAAGAAAATGAATTTCCTAGTCTGGGATATGAGCTTGTTGCTTTTCTTGACAGTGATCAAAGAGGTGGCGGCAGGTGGGGCTACCTCCGGTATCCTGTATAATGAATTACACAAATAAATAATGGCAGTACGAGGCCTTGACTCATACACAGCATGTCACCTCCATAAATATGATTGGCCTAATAATACATCGCAAACATCCAGAGGTGTAACATCACACAATACCTCGTCTACGAAGGGCTTGATGTTGTAGGCAAGGCGGCACTACTAGCGAACTTTGAGATCTCGTCCTTCATGAAGCCACCTGATACTATACGGTTGTGGTTGTGGTGTAGTTGGTAGGCCCAACCACTTCATGACCTCTGCTGAAATGAGGTTCTTTTGGCTGCCACTATCGACAATGAATTGCAGTGGTGAACCCTTCACCCACATCTATGAGTGGAAAAGATGCTCCCCCTCCTTTGGGTCTTCGAGCTCATTCTTCTGGATCTTGGCGGTGGCAACATGACATTGGGCTCCGCATGAATGATCTGCTTCCCTTTGCCATTCCCCTTGTCAGGTTCTAACTCAGGGTCGGAACATGCATCTGATTTTGAAGCCTTCAACTCGACCACTAGTGACTGCTTGGTCTGACACTCACTTGTGTTATGAGTGGGACTCTTATGGAACTCACACCACTTTCTTGTGTCATTCTTCAACTTCATGGTGTTGTTCTTTTCTTGCGGCTTCGATGGATTGTCTTGGGTCACCCCACCTTGGCTTTGTCCTTTGGTCTTCGGATTTGCAGATCCAAAGTCTCACTTCTTCTGTTTTAACTTTTGCTCGATTTTGACAGCGTATCGGTACATTGTGTCGAGCGAGGAGATGTTCAGGAACTCCATCTCTTCCTGGATGTATCTTTGTAGGCAGCCGCAGTATTTGAGTACCGAATGCAGCTCAGATTCCTTGATACCTAATTGTGTGTGAAGGGTATGAAAAATGTTTGTGAACTCCAGCACATCTTGGTCCCTTCCCTGCCGCAGTGTAGTCCATTTGATGTATTTGTCCTCATAGCTTTTGACAGGGTAGTATTTCTCCTTAACGGCATCATGGAATGAATCCCAAGTGGGTGCGGCTGAAAATAGTGAGCTTGTACATTCATTCTTTTGCTCACAGTAGGTTTTCCACCAGTCCTTAATGTGGGGGGCTGCTTTGAGAAAAGCGAAAACAATCTTTTCCCAACTCGAAAATTCATGAACAGAAAAATACCCATCTAGCATATTTAACCATTTATCTACGGCATCTGCGTCTATTTGACCCTTGAAGATGGGGATTTCAAAATTAACTTGTACCTTAAACGATGTGGCGTTTCCAGAGTAGCTGTTGGAAGTCGATGCGTCGCCTCTGGGTAGCCACTGAAGGGATCTACACAAAGTTATCCATCATCGCGTTCCTTTGCCACTCAAGGGCTTCTTCAAGCAAGATTTTGATTGGATATCCTACCCCCTCTTCTTTCTTTTCATCCGCCATGGGAGGCCATCGGTATTTTCGAGGCTAGCCTTGCAAAGGTTCGACCAGTTCAAGCCCTAACTCCTTATATCCTAACCTCGTTGGGGACATGCAAAGAAAAACAGAGAAAAAGCAGACTACTATGATACCACAGATCCAGATTTAAATAGGAAAGTAATAAAATATAGAGATAACCATAAAGACAGATATGAAGTGGAAATAATACTTCATTTCATTACTGTAAAATATTCAAATATGCTTACAAACAGAAATGGAAATAAACCAGCTAGGGCGATGGTAGCTTATCTCTAAGAAGAGATGTGGAGCTACATGCCTCTGAATTGTGTTACAATGAGTCTCAAAGGCCTATTTATTGTTTAGAAATAATGGAAAACCCTTAAAATCCCAAAACCTAACCCTAGAAGATGAAACGTCAAATTGTGGGCCCCGTTTGAGTAAATTGGTACATCAATTTCCCGGGGTCGTAACTTTGGCACCCAATCTCCATTTGACACGTACAATAGCTCATTAGAAAGATCTATCCAAGAACTATAACTTTGGGAAGAGAAACATCAATCCATGGACCCATGTTGCTCCTAGATTTCCCATAAAATGTCATTTAGGGCCTCAAAATGGCTCTGGAAGTTCAAGACCCGAAAAACTGCTAAAAATAGTAAATTGTGCTACAATTACGAAAACTAAAAAACTAAAAGGGACAGTTGTGGGGGTCCAAGTGGGATAGGTGGGTGGCCACCAACATCCACTTGGATCACAAACCATGATAAGGTATGGAGGGATCTATGGCAGAACCTACACTGGATGAAAATCAAATTGTTCATGTTGTTGGTGCAACATAATAAAATTCTAACGTGGGAAAACCTTCGAAAAATAGGTGTAGCAGGTCCATCTAGATGCCAGTTATGTGAATTACAAGAAGAGACAATGGAACACCTACTCAACCTCTGCCCATTCACCTCCACCTTATGGAATTGGGTGGCTTCAATCTTCAAACAAACGGATAGGGACAATTTCAGCATCATTGGCACTTTGAAGAATTGGAGGAGAAACTTCTCTGAAAATGAAATAATCAACAAAGCTTGGACTCTGGTTCCAAGCTTTCTAATCTAGGATATCTGGAAAGAATGCAATAATAGGATTTTCAAGAACAGAATTGGCTCATCCCATAGCATCATAGCTCAGAACATTAGATAACTCAAAGAGACTGTAGGCACCCTTCTAAATAAACCCCCCGAGAACCCACCTCATGACCAGGATGCACATATACTATTACATTTGGGTCCACAGGTACCTTTCCCCCAAGGCATAAGCAAGATGGTAATTCATATAATAGCAGGTAAGGACTTCTAGTAACCTCCTCCTCATGGATTTTTGAAATTAAATATAGATGTAGCCTCTAAAGGAGACCCTAGGGTGGCTGGGTATGGCGGAGTCCTAAGAGATGAGCAGGGATACATAAAAGTCATCTTTCATAGTCATTTGGGGAAGGCCACTAATAATATGGTGGAACTCATGGCCCTAGAGCAATGCCTAAAAATCTTGATTGAATCAAATTTGCATAACACCATCATTGAAGCTAACTCTGAATTGATAATTAATTCGGTCAAGAAAATATGCAATGGAACAGCACCAAAAAGAGTGTTGAAACACTGGCAGTTATTGTAGGTCTATCATTGTATACAATCCCACCTGAGAGCCCTAAGAACCCTCATTTTTTTCATGTGCGCAGAACAACCAACAATTTAGCGGATCGTTTGGCGAATGAAGGAGTGCTCTATTCAAAAAATAATAGAAGATATGACTGGATGCTGACTCCCCTAGGGAAATTGTGTGAAGACTGTCATAGACAGGCTACCAAAGACAGGGAGTACTTCCAAAGCATGAGAAATAAGCAGAGAGAAGACTAGTGGAAACAAAAGAAAGTGGAACAATCGCAGGTTAGTAGCAAGTGGTAAATAGAGGGCAGGATGGCAGGCACCTGACCATAGTTTTCCCTGAAATCCATCATCCTATGGATTTTGGGCCGGAAAAGGTTTGTAGGTCAATTCTATGGGTCCGTTCGAAATGGTAAAGAGTGGGCAAGTAACCGAGATCGCCTTCATCCTATGGATTTCAAGCAGTAAACTGCGTGTTTTTTATTTCTCCTTTCAAACCCGAAAAATTAAAGTGTGGTGGCTTATTTAATCTTCAAGTCCGTCAGGGTGGTTAATGAGTGGGCTAGTCGATGAATCCTCTATGGATCTCCTTCATCCTAGGGATTTCAGGAGGATTAGTTGCACGACTGTTATTTATTCATTTGGACCCGAAATAGTTTAGAGAGTTGGCCTATGTTTCTTTTCGGGTCCATATGAATAGGTAAAAAGTGGGCTAGTTGCCGAGATCGCCTTCATCCTATGGATTTCGGGCGATTAAATGCACGTTCATTATTTCTCCATTCAAACCCAAAATTCTATGGGGCGGAAGCTTTTTTATTCTTCGGGTCCACTGAGTTAATGAGTGGGCTAGTTGACGAGACCGCTTTGGATCCCCTTCATCCCGTGGATTTCAGGCAGAATAGATGCACGAATTTTATTTCTTCATTCGAAACTGAAAAAGTTTAGAGAGGTGGCTATGTTTCCTTTCGGGTCCCTAAGAAGAGATAAAGTGCGGGCAAGGTGTAGGCCCAAATATTTTCATGACCATTGGATCATTGAAGGTTGGATCGCTTGGTCTTTGGGTTATTCAGATAATCAAAGGTTAAGGTTGGTCTGTGATGCAATTATGTAAGCCTTTGGATGGTCACATGGTGCAGTTTTGTGGGCCTTCAATGCGGTGGGCCCCATCATCAAAGGCGTTTAGGTTTTTTGGATGCTTGGCGGTTGTGGTGCATGGTAGGTCTTTTGATGCACGGAAGTTTGGATGGCAGGTATCCAATTCTTTGGTTGTCCAAAGTGACGCCTTGAAGGCAAACTGTTTTTTTGGATGTTTTGTTTGGGCTTTTCACAGATTTTGGAGATAGGTTCGGGTTTTGGTAGTCCGGCTGCCTGTTGAATTTTCACAGGGTTGGTGTTGCTCTTATGTATTATGTACATTATGTATTTTTTCTAGATTAACAGCAGGTCCTACTTTGACTTGATAAAAAAAAAAACAAAAACAAAAACAAAAAATAAAAAAAAAACAACAACAACAAAAACAAAACAAACAAACAAAAACAAAACAAAAGAAAAAAAACAAACAAACAAACAAACATAAAAAACAAACAAACATAAAACAAACAAACAAACAAAAAAACAAACAAACAAAAACAAACAAACAAACAAAACAAACAAAAAAAACAAACAAACAAACAAACAAACAAAAACAAACAAACAAGCAAACAAACAAAACAAAACAAAAAACAAAAAACAAAAAACAAAAACAAAAAACAAAAACAAAAAACAAAAAACAAAACAAAAAACAAAAACAAAAACAAAAACAAAAAACAGAACAAATGAAGCCAAATATTGTATTTCCTAGTGCCAAATTGAAGGTGGAGCCCAGAAGACATGGTATCACACATGGTGCCAAATGGCAGAGATAGGTTCTAGGATGATGATGTGACACCTTGTTGGGTGGTCGTGACACATGGTGAGTACGTGGCATGACACATCGTAGAGAGTGACATGGAAACGAACTAGCAGGTGATATGGCATGGCCTTGTTGGTTCCTTCGGTTTTTGGTAAGTTTTGATCACTTTTTTCTCGAGAAAGTATGCAAAAATGATTACTAATTGTGGAAAGCTAAATGGTCAACCAAGTTGGAAAGAGAGATGGGAAAGAAGGAAGCAACAATCAGAGAGAAGAAACGGTTATCTTGGGACCTGGTGAAGCCGTGAAAGGACCTATGTGCTAGTTTTTTAAAAGATCAACATATATGGACCAAAGCATTTGGATTTTGTTAAAGTGGGCCAAATCAAACATGTGAGATCAAAGTGATAAAAGAAGACCAGATCAAGCTAGCCTGGATTGGAGTGAAGAAGTAAATATATAAAAGGATATAGGAAACAAGTTGAGAGGGAGAGATATAATCTATGCCGAAATGTTGTTGAACTAAAGATTGAAGTTATGTGTCTGTCTTTTGACTGTAAATTGCTTCCACTGTGGTTTTCTCTCATTATCTTGTGAAAGATATTGTGCACTCTCACATATTTGTGATGTAATGATCCAATTTTATTAATAAAATAAGTTGTTGTCAGGATCAGTTCAGTGTGTACGTGTATGGAATGGTTATGATTTAAGTGCCCCTTTTAAAAATTATACTATGATCTTTCAATGTGTCTTCTCATATTTATCTTGTAGATTCTTTCGTCCTGATTATAAAAATATCTCTAAATATTTACACGAATGTTGTATAATTACTTAAGTGATGAATGATTTGTTTGTTAATTTATCCTCGTAATTATCCCTCTATCCCCTTCTTTGAAAGTTTCGGCGTGCCTCGGGTGAGACATTTTTCTCTTGCAGAGTAATAACAATTTTGGCTTTGTGCTAGACTATAGCGGAGGCTTTTGTTGGAAACTAATGATCGAACCCTGGGTCTTCTAACTCAAATTTTGTGGCAATAGACCTTGGGATATTCCCAAAGAGTTTGTTTTGCAAGGGTTCACAATGTTATTAAAATTTAGTGTCTTTCATGGTTTCAGTTTCTGGAGCTAGTCTAAAATCCGTAAGTTAAGCAAAGCAAGAGGTTAGGAGGGCTAAAACAATACAAATCCCATATCACCATATATGGGACCCAACGTAAGGGCCATCCATCCATCTAGGCTAGTGGAGGTGTTGTGTTGCTGCAAAAAGAAATGGGACCAGATCTCTGAATTCTTGAATGTCCCCAAGTTGAAGAAGAATTGGATAATAAGATCAATGGGAAATGTGCCATAATGGGGAAAATTTGATCTGCAGTGGTCCAATGTTAATCACTCTTGGGGCTTAAGCCCTTGATTCTAGATTGCAGATACATGCATAAAGGAGTTGAAATCCAAGGGCTATGAGATGGAAATTTGTTGGCATCGGGTGCCAAATTTCAACTAAACTAACTGAATGTATTAAAGTCGAAAGGGGGGGGGGGGGAATTAAGGAGTTTTGTTTATAAAAGGTAGGAAAATAAAGTGAGAGGAGAATTGTTCCCATGCAAATTGAAGAGTTGTAGGTGATATCGACACACATAAGCATAGGAAGCACGAATAAAATGAAGAGAAAAGAGGGAGTTGAGCAACAGAGAGAAGACAAGTTGTTGGGCGCAGGATCCCCCAAGGCAATCTTTTGGGCTTAAAGCCCATATTTTGACCAAATCCAATGTAAAGACTCCGCATTTTGTGGGCACGGAGCGCGAAGATTTTAAATAAGTCATGGGGTTGTCTGCCCTCATTTTTGTGATGCAATGTCAGCTTTAGAAATCTACCGATTGTATAAATAAAGCGAGGCTCTAAGCTGTAAAAGAGAGAAACAATGGAGAAAATAGGAGAATTGAGTCTTATCTCAGTGTAGAGTCGAGTCTTTGGGTCATAGAGTAGGAGAAGGCTCTACAGCTAAGTGCGCAGAGGCCTAGTAGGTCACAGCTGAGTGTGCAGGGCGGGTCGAGTCTGTAACCTTTGAAGAAGTAATCAAGAGAAGTTTTACATCATTTCTGTGTATCTTTTTCCTATTTTGTGCATTGAATATATCAGATATAAATTGCATTTATTTTGTTTATATGATGCATGAACTTATATGAATGTGTTGATAAAGTGAATATAAGATAAAGTATCTGTTTACGCAAGATAAATAATTTTTATAAGAAGATAAGTAAGATCCACGGCATAGCTTGGGGAAGTAGCACAATGATCTTATCTTCATATTACAATTTAGTTTGGTTACCTCGTGTAACCGGTTTTTCCATCGCTCTATCTCCTCATCTGAATCCAAAGTACAAGAGCTTTCGCAATCCCATGAAATTCGCCCATCCGCGGTGGGATTTACCCAATATTTCTCTCACATGGTTAATTTGTAGATGCAGTCTAATTCATCGTCACTTTCATAATCGCGCAATGGCTCTGTATAGTGCAATCCTTCAGTGGGGTCCAAAGGTATAACTACGCGTAGTGACTTCTTTTCAAAAATCTTCTTGTGCTTCTTCAGATTAATCACCCAATCTAATGCTAAGTCCAGAATTACTTCGTCCATCTCATATTCTCCAATTTGCGTGGTTAGCCTCATTTATCTCCCTGTCCTAGTCTTGTGTTCGCAATCTTTCGGACTACGCGCGGTTCTCCTGGCGTGGTCCCAACGCATTTGTTAATGAGTTCCTACAATCCTTTTATAGATTTACTATCGCACAATAGCTTCATGCATGTTTCCAAAAATGTCATAAGCATAGATGGGTCCATTTCCGGCTCTGGTCTATCTTTTCTTTCTGAATTGGAGCCATCAACGAAGCTCTTCTTAACTTCCATGAAGCTTTCCTTGGCGCACTCCAAATTAAACTCTGCTTCTTTTGTCAGAGCCTTGCGAACCCAAGTACTATCTTCGGATTGTTTTCCTTTATCATCTCCTATCGTGATTCCACTTCAGAGCACAATGTTCACATTTGGATCTTCCTCGCACGACTCAGATCTCATCATCTACAGGTTCTGAGTTGGGAGAGGTGGTAGCGCTTCCTTGTCGCATATCTTAGCTATAATTATAGGACAATCCTTCGTCTCATGGTCAAACAAGGTACAATACAGACATGATGGACGCGTCGGGTTCATACAATCAAGGGCATAATGTCTTGGCCCTCTATAATTGTAGCATATCAGTTGTCCACGACCTCTTCCAGGTCCTCCTCCAACTCGGCCTCGTCTACGCCCCTGAAATCTAGTTCACGCCACTCCTGTATTCAAGTCTAGGGGCCATGTTTCGGCCTGAACTCTATAGGTGGGAGTTCTATCCATCATCAGCTCATAGCTTCTACAAGTGCACTCATCGTGTCCAACCGATCTACAAAAAGTACAGAACAATTATTGTGAA
Source organism: Pinus taeda (assembly GCA_000404065.3). Lineage (NCBI taxonomy): Eukaryota > Viridiplantae > Streptophyta > Pinopsida > Pinales > Pinaceae > Pinus > Pinus taeda. Next base: position 104,400 of record APFE030894403.1, on the reverse strand, counting down.
TTCTGCATGTACTTCTATAACAAATGGTAGTTGTTTGTAGTATGCTTTCCTCCTATTTGACAAATCGTGCACCACAAAGCAAGTGTCATGCTAGGTCCTGCTTGCGCTTCTAGCCTTAACGGCATCGGTCCTCCTCCCGTGAGGTAATTCGGGAACATAGGGCAATGGTCCTTATCATGACCCTGACCCTTACATTTTATGCACCACACCTCTTCCCGCACTTCTAGTCAGGCTATCCTGTCCTGTTTCAGACTCTGCATCTCAAAGCATAATTTTTTCAACTGCGCATGGATCTATTGAAATCCCAAGTTAGGATCCTGCATCGGGGTTTCATGCAGCCTCAGCGAGATCTCCAAGGCTTCTACCTGAGTCATTAACCTCTATTACAACAACGCGTTCCTCAAATGTGGCATTAGCGATGCTACAAACCATTCGCTGTGTTTTCCATCTGTCAAAGTCATATTGGCTTCGCAAATCGTACACTTCAGTCTCTGATCCAGCTCCCAAGGATTCTGGCCTGGTAGCATTGTGATCTCTTTGAATCCAATGATCGATTGTGCTTTTGACTTTGGCTTGCTAAATTCTTTGTTTAGCGCAATTTGGATATCCGCAATTCTCGCATTCAAATTGTCATTAGAATGCTTAATATACCAAGTCAGCGCGCGATCCTGCAAAGTGCTGACCAGTGTCGCTTTATTTATATTATCATCTGTAACTCCCTGCACTTCCCATACGGCTCTTATCATGAACAAAAATTGGTTTGGATCTTCATTTCCTACTCCCTTGAACACATGCAACTTTATCACGCTTGCCATACTGAATCGCGGTGGTAGCGGAGATGGTACGGGCGAAGATGGAGGTGAAGGCAGTGAAACTGGTGGCGATGTGGGTGGGGGTGGTATGCGCAGAATCCTTTGCTTTATCAAATGGTTCACACTTCGCGGCGAGACCTTCGCGAGCTCTTCCTCATCCCCTCATGGAGGTGAAATCAAAGGGTTATTCTCTGGTCCCTTACTTCCTTCGTTTTTGTAAGTTTTTCCACTTTGTGTAGCTCTGAACATCAAGGTAATTTCATAACCCTCTTTTCACACAATAGCATTTTAATCCAAGTATTCAAAGACTTTACGTACTTAACTTGCGGTCCTTTGAGAAAGCGTCGCTTTGCCTCACTATAGCTTACTAAAATATCTACCACGAACTCAGTAATGAATCCTCCTATAATTCGATCGAGCCAATGATCAATAGTGCGCGTGATCTTATCCTCCGATGCTTCCAATCTGTGCACAAACTCTGGGGTCCACACAATAGGATTGTCGAGTTTCCACCTTCCTTGCTATCTGCTAGCTTCGTGATCCACTCGTACACCTCAGTAGGGAAAGATGCAAAAAAGATTTCATGGATCTCTATGTATAGGTAGCAATCTAACCACTCTTCTTTTGTCAGTCATGGATTCTTGTTCTCCTGCGCTGCGAACTCGTGAATTCTTTTGTCCAACCAACCTTCAATTTCCTTCTTAGTTGGGTTCCAATGATATGACATCGGATATCTCTATGCAGAAGAAGAAACTAGTGGTGTGGGCGACATATTTTTCTGTCATTGCGGGGCACCTATATAAGATGGGAAATGATGAGATACTATGAAGGTATGTATCTAAATTTGAACGAAGCCATATCCTCGTGGACGCTCATAGGGTTGCTGCGGGAGGACACTATGCAGGGAGAGCGACTGCGCAGAATATTCTCCATGCAAGGTTGTGGTGGTTGACCCTTCATCAAGATTCAAAAGCACATTGCAAGGCCTATGATGTATGTCAAAGAGCATGTAAATCATCACGGAGGGATGAGATGCCTTTGAATCCGCAAATGACGTTGCATCCCTTTGAAAAGTGGGCGATCAACTTCCTAGGACCTATCAAACCTCAAGGAAAAACGAGCACGAGATATATTATCACTGTGACAGAGTACTTAACTCATTGGGCATAAGCAACCGGTAAAAGATTGCATGACCGCCACAGCCATAAAGTTTTTGTTTGAACATGTATTGACATGAATTGGATGTCCGAAGATCTTGATGAGCGATTGTGATAGACATTTCCTGAACGAGACGATCAGCGTGCTAACAGAAGAGTTTCAGGTGTATCATTAGAAAAGCACGCCATATCACCCACAAGCTAACAGGACAGTAGAAGCATTTAACAAAGTACTAGAGACTGTGTTGACCAAAGTATGCAATGCACAGTGAAGTGATTGGGACCTGTGCATACCCACAGTATTATGGGCTTATAGGACGACGTGCAAGAAACTGACAGGACAGACGCCTTTGAGGCTGGTCTGTGGAGTGGAAGTCGTAATGCCGATGGAGTATATCATGCCTAGTCTACGCATAGCAGCGCTCACAGGTATGACAGACCGCGACGCCCTAGAGGAGAGGATCATGCAGCTGGAGGAACTAGAGGAAGAACGGTTTTTTGCTAGATTTCATCAGCAAGTACAAAAGCAGTGTGAGAAGGCCTGGCACAATCAACATATTAAGTTGTGCACCTTCAAGGTGAACAATTTGGTGTTACTGTATGATAGTAAGTTTGATAAATTCTCAGGAAAATTCAGAATGCATTGGCTGGGACCGTATGTTATTAAGGAGGTCACAGAAGGAGGCGCGGTACAGTTGGTAAAGTTAAATGGATAACCTTTCCCAGGAAAAGTGAATGGCAGTCAGTTGAAGCCATACATGGGTGGCCTAGCTTTTTGACTAGCCAACTGAAGAACAATCTTAGTACTCCAGGCAGATGAAAGGAGGCGCAGGACTATAAGCAGATGCAGGGAATGCAGGAGCAGATACAAGGAAGCAGTTCAAATACAGCAGTCTCTGAACAGCGTGTGCAGGAGGTACAGCAAGCAACTACTCAATGCGTTGTCGATCTTGCAGCAGTTTGGACGGAGTTGGGAGGTCTCCACGCGAAGATCTCCACACCAATAGAGTCACTCAAGGGCGAGTCACGATGTTTGTGTTGGGGGCCTGTTGGGCGCGGGATCCCCCAAGGCAAGTTTTCAGGCTTAAAGCCCAGATTTTGACCAAATCCGATGTAAAGACTCTGTGTTTTGAGGGCGCGGAGCGCGAAGATTGTAAATGAGTCATAGGGTTGTCCGCCCTCATTTTTGTAATGTAATGTCGACTTTAGAAATATACCCATGGTCCGCCAACCATGGGATTGTATGAATAGAGCGAGGCTCTAAGTTGTAAAAGAGAGAATCAATGGAGAAAATAGGAGAATTGAGTCTTATCTCAGTGTAGATTCGAGTCTTTGGGTCATAGAGTAGGAGAAGGCTCTGCAACTGATTGCGCAAAGGCCTAGTAGGCCACAGCTAAGTGCGTAGACCCTTGCAGTTGAGTAAACAGAGGCCTAGTAGGCTGCAGCTTAGTGCGCGGACCCCTGCAGCTGAGTGCGCAGAGGTCTAGTACGCCGTAACTGAGTGTGTGGACCCCTGCAGCTGAGTTTACAGGGCATGTCGAGTATGTAACCTTTGGAGAAGTAATCAAGAGAAGTTTTACATCATTTCTGTGTATATTTTTCCTGTTTTGAGCATTAAATGTATTGATAAAGTGAATATAAGATAAAGTATATGTTTACATGAAGATAACTAATTGTTATAAGAAGATAAGTAAGATCAGCGTATAACTTGGGGAAGTAGCGCAGATCGCTGCTAGGGCAGTGCAAAATCACCTCAGCCCCTAGTGAAGGTTGTGCGAAGGTGATTATAACAAATCGTGAATGCCTCATAGGTCAAGATAGTGCGCGAAGTAACCTACGCGAAGGTATTCACAGTTGGACTAAATTAACCCCTCAAACATCTCAAGGGTGCGTAAACTTGGTTCCAGCATCCCCCCATACTGCTTCAGGTGAGACCGAATCTGCGCTCTGCGATATGTTGCCGAAAGGGCCAGTAGTGTAGAGATTTGTAGAGTAGGGTCAGGCCCCCTCAAACCAACACAAGTAGACCTGACACAAAGTTGAATACTAAGTGTCGGTTAAAAGCTAAATGTGAACACTAGTTGAGATCTGGAGTTGTTTAGAGTTTGAGTGTTAAAGATTTGAAGTGTTGAGAATCAAATTCTTGAAAAGGAATAGTATCAAAAGGTAAATCAATGAGGGAGAAGCATGTAATAGTGGGGAACTTTAATTGAACGAGAGAATTAGGGAGAAAGAGGTTGTTGCATAACAAAGAGCAAAGAATTCAAGAAAATATGAGATTTAAAATTGTGTTACTATGATATTTTGATAAAAGAGCCTCATATTTGAGTTTAAAAATGAATCAAAAATAGATATGATAGGTTGAGCAAGTAGGTGCTTGAAAATCAGGAGATTGGAGTCTCCTTCAAGTTGATACATGTAAAGTTTAAAGAGTTTGTACATCCAAATTGGGTGCTTGCAAAGAAAAGAGGGTTGGAGCCTCCAGTAGGTTCATGCCTACATAATTTGATGTAATTTGGAGTTGGTTCGTGCATTAACATTATAATCAAAAAGAAATTAAGGTTTTATTTCATATCAGTTTCCACGTAAACCTCTTGTGTTCAAAATTTATGTAATTGGTGCATTGTTGCATTGGTGAATGTGTTTAATTTACTAAATAATTGTTAAAAGTTTTAAAATATTGATTGAAACTGCCCCCCTCCTCAATATTTTCCAGGTTTCCAAAAGTATTATAGTTAATGCCTTCAATGACAATATAACAATTGGAAGGTAGGTCTGAAACATGGAAAACCAGGATGGAAATTCCACCAACAAAGCTCCTATATTCACTAGAATGAATTATGCATTTCAGAAGATAAGAATGAGAACTTACATAATGTCCCTTGGTGCAAATGTCTCAAATACAAAGTTGAAAGTGTATAAAAAGCCAGATGTATTAGTTGACAGAGATGATAAGCTATATGTATCTTACAATTTTAAAGCAATGAATAAAATAATGAGTGGATTTCCTCAATCTGAATTCGTAAAATTCATACACTGTGATACAACCGTAAGAGATATGGGACAAGATGATAAATTTCTATGAAGGCAATAGCAAGGTATGTAAGGCTAAACTCCAAGTGAAGAGAATGCAATTTGAATCATTGAATATGACTCAGGGTAGGACATAGCCAAATTATTTCTTCATGTGGATGAATTAATTAACACCATAATAGGTCTTAATCAACCCATGAATGATTCCTTTATATCTCAACAGGTGTTGAGATCTCTTCCTTCCATATTCAATGTCAAATTATCAACAATTTAGGAGATGCAAAATCTTGATACATTACACTGGATCAATTACATGGAACATTATTTATCTATGAAATGAGAACCTAAAAAGGAAAATCTGCATCAAAGGAAGCAGCCTCTAAATTTGACAAGAAGACTAGAGATCAAAAAGAATGATCAAACTATGGATCATATGAAGAGGAAGTCAAGTTTGTACGATGATTGAAGATATAATTTGGAAAGTACAAAGGTAAGTTTCCTTTCAAATGCTTTAATTGTGGAAAATTAGGTTATTATGCATCTAAATGTCCACACAAGAAAGAAAATGATGGATATGATGGTAAATAAAAGAACAAGTATAGGACTATCAAGAAGGAGAAGAACTTCAAGAAAAATAGCTTCTACACCCAAGAGGACAATAACTCCTCAAAGAATAAGAATTAACAACCCTCTAATGAAGAAAGAACCAATGGTTTCCTGTTCATTCCAATAGAAACCCAAGATGGAAGGAAAGATGATTAGGACTTGGAAGAATAAGAAGGTGTAGGAAGGATAAATATTCAATGCCTTAGAAGAAATTTATAGACTTAGGAAAAAGAATAAGAAGGAAAAAATATATTGATCAAGTATGGAATAGAAGAGCACAAATCTGAATATTCATCACTTCTTAAAGTAGAATTGGAGGAAGCAAAGAATATTGAAGACACTTTGTTACAACAGCTGAGGAATGTGAAAAGCTAGAGGAAGAGTTATCCTCCCTTGGAAATGAATTAGAGAAGACCCAGGAATAGCTCAACCAAAATATTAAGTTTATTAAATGATATAACCATTAGATGAGGGAGGAAAACCGAGCTCCAAGAGACTTGAAGACAAAGCACCAATCTGCTTTAGTGAAGCCCTAAAAAGACATAACAACAATGGAATCCAAGAAACTAGTAACTAACAACAACAATAAAAAAACATTGAATTATAGTGAGGCAATTAAGAACAATGATGGTCATTTCTAGTAGCAAACAAGAGAAGAACACGATAGCGAGGCAAAAAGAGACATCAATGAAACTCAACAACAGCAGAGTGTAAACTATAGGAATTCAAACAGACAAAAAGTTCAAATGAGAAATTAGTTGAAGCCTTATTCCCATAAAAGAGAAAACTATCCGAGAATCAACATATCATATCCTCAAAGGAAAATTGCCACAAGGCACCAAATGAATTTTTGACATCCGGTTGTAAATTGTAGAGCCTATAATAGAAATAATCAAATCAAAAATGAAATGAATGAATCTTACCAGTCAAAAAAATAGAGAACAAATTTGTAAACACACATAGGAATGATCCCAAAGGCAACAAATGTTTTGGTCCTTTATTTGTTTATATTGAATATTATCATTGTCATAACTATGGACATAAAGCAATTGAGTGTAGAACTAGTGAATTCAGATTAGCTTCGCAAATCAAAAAAGCATAAGAGGAACCTGAGACGTGAAAGAAGAAAAAGGAAGAAAATAAAGAAGAATGTGGCATTGTCGTATATGCATGAAACCAAGGTAGTCATGGGTATGTGGATAGTGGATGTTCCAAACATATGCCAGGTGATAGGAGTAAATTCTTGTCTTTAGAAGAACATAAGGCACAACCTATTGAGTGTGAGTCAAATGTGTGACTAGGGGTATGATGTTATCTTTCACTCTAAAGGATGTGAAATAAAAACATCAAACGTGAGGAAAGTTAGTGGAAAAGTCCATAAGAACACCAAGTAATGTATACATACTAACTAAAGAAAATGAAAAATGTTGTTTGGAGATGTTGGATGAGAGTTGGTTATGGCATAGAAGATTGGGACACTTAAACCTTGACCATATTGTGAAGCTCGGCAAAATGCAAGTTGTGAGGGACTTTCTACATATTTCAAAGCCAAGCAACACAATCTACAAAGCATTCCAATTTAGTAAACAAGTTCGAGTACCCTTCAGGACCAAGGAAAACGAATCAACCAGACCTCTATAGTTTAGTTCATTCAAAATTGTGTGGACTCTCAAGATCTTAGACTTTGAATGGTGAACAATATTTTATGTTGATCATTGATGATTGTACCAGACTAACAAGGGTTGCATTTTTAAGGGAGCTTTTAAAGAATTTGGTACCTAGCTGAAAACCAAACTAATTGTAAATTAAAATGTCTAAGGTCGAACAGGGGTGGGGAGTTTACTTTAAATGAATTTGATGACTTTTGTAAAAAACATAGAACAAGAAGGAAATTTTCAATTGCAAACACCCTGCAGCGAATTGATTTGGTGGAGAGGAAAAATAGTTCATTGTAGCAAAAGGCCACAGTTATGTTGGATGAAAGAAATCTTCCAAACACCTATTGGGCTAAATTCATTCATACAATAGTCCATACTTTAAACAAAGCATATCTCAAGCCAAATAATGAAAAAACTCCCTACAAATTTTCATATGGAAAACCAACCTTGATAGAGCACTTCAAAGTCTTGGATAGTAATTGTCACATCAAAATTAACAATGAAAATCTTGGTACTTTTGATGCTAAAGTTGATAAAGGGATATTCTTAAGATGTTCAACTAGAATCAAAGGCTATAGATGTTATAATAAACAATTATGTCAATTTTTTGACAAAATTGACGTGAAAGTGGATGAGGATTTACCTCTCAAAAGGAAACATCCAAGATATATCATCCCACTTGATCAAACCAATAGTGAATATGAAGATGAACCAAATAAAAAATCAAGAAAAGAAGAAGAAGAGGCAGTGTGCTCTCACCCCAAAAGCCCCTTAAGGTATGTAAGCATCAACCTGCGTATCAAATTGTTGGTAATAAGGAAGTTGGAGTTCAAACAAAAAGAAATCTAATAAATACCTCTACTTAAGCACATATTTATATGTTGTCTATGATTGAGCCCAAAAAAATCCTCAAACAAATCAAAATAAACATTGGATAAATATCATGAATGAGGAATTATATCACATTGAGAAAAATCAAACTTGGGAATTAGTTCCAAGGCCAATAAATAAAAATTTCATTGACACGAAATGAATTTTTAAGGACAAAATAAATGAGTATGTACATGTTGATAGAATGGGAACATATTAGTGTGTAAAGGTAATGCTCATGTTGAAGGAATAGATTTTGAAAAAACTTTTGTTCATGTAGCAAGATTAGAGGCATAATAATGTTTTTAATGTTTGTTTATCACGAAAATTTCAGATGGATGTAAAATCAACGTTCTTGAATGGGGTACTTAAAAAAGAGGCTTATATAGAACAACTTGAAGGTTTTCAATTGTCAAAAAATCCTGAGGATGTGTACAAGATGAAAAAGGCATTGTATGGACTAAAGCAAGCACTTAGGGAATGATATTCCAGATTAGACAAACACCTATGGCAACAAGGCTTCAAAAGAGGGGTAAGTGATAGTAACTTGTATATCAAATCTAAAAATGAAAGTCTAATTATTATTGTTATGTGGATGACATGATTTTTGGTAGTGACGCAGATTTATTAAACCAAAAGTTTGCAGTTCAAATGCAATTTGAATTTGAGATGTCTATGCTTGGAGAACTTTCATTTTTCTTTGGGTTACAAATTACAAAATCAGTGAAAGGCATGTTCATTTCTCAAGGCAAGTACCTCAAAGAAAAATTATAGTTTGCAATGGAAGAGTGTTCACTTGTTACTAGTCCTATGGTCACTGGATGTAAACTAAGCAAAGATGATGAGCCACTAGAGGCAAATCAGAGAATGGTCAAATCAATGATTGGCAGTGTCTTGCACCTAATAGCCTCAAGGCCAGACATAATGCAAGTTGTTAGTGTGGTTGCAAGGTATCAATTAGCGCACAAAGAAAGTCATCTATTAACAACCAAAAGAAATTAGATATCTAAAGGCCACAATCGACCTCTGCCTATGATATTGAAAGGGTCAAAACTTCTAATTAACTACATACATAGATGTTGATTGGGTTGGAAATGTAGATGATAGGAAAAACACAAGTGGTGGTGCTTTCTACCTTGGAAATTGTTTGGTGGCTTGGTGGAGCAAAAAGTAAACTTTTATCTCACTTTTTAATGTTAAAGCCGAGTACATAGCAGTTGCCTCCTGTTGCACTCAGGTCTTGTGCATGAAGTAAACCTTGCAAGACATGAAGGTAACATATGATGAACCTATTTCATTATATGTGATAACACAAGTGTCATAAGTATAGCCAAGAATCATGTTCTTCATTCTAAAACCAAGCATATACCCATAAAGTACGATTTTCTTAGAAAATAGGTGGTTGATCAAACCGCAAAGTTGGAGTATATATCAACAAAGGAAAAAATTGTTGATATATTCACCAAAGTCTCTTGCCTGAGAACGCTTTGACTACTTGAGGGAAAAGTTGGGAGTGATGTTTCACTCATCTCTTTGCTAGTTTTTCTTCATAAGTAAAGAGGACAATTGTCCAAATACGTCAAGGATAGTTGTATGTCATGACATTAGAGACAAGAAAAGAAACTAAGCTCAAGGGGACCTTTAAGATCAGCAGGAATGGTACATGTTTAGGGGAAGAAAAGTGCACTACAAGAACGATGAAATGGAAAGTTTGAATGTCTCATAATTTTTTTGTCTTCCTTCCAATAGTATCAATTGGTTTACCTAACAACCACCATTATGTTTAGCAGTAATTAAAATCAACAACATGATATATTCAATCAAGGGGAGTAGCTAAGGCTTTTACCATTGAAGTCAAAGGGGAAGAATTATCAATTGGTTTACCTAACAACCACCATTATGTTTAGCAGTAATTAAAATCAACAACATGATGTATTCAATCAAGGGGAGTAGCTAAAGCTTTTACCATTAAAGTCAAAGGGGAAGAATGATCAAAAATTGGCACCTCAAAGCGAAGAGGAGAATGTGAAAACATTAGCAATTCAAAGCAAGGGGGGAAGTGGGCAAATTTATCAGAATTAGTGGGAGCTTCAACAACGTGGTAGGCGGGGACAAACCCAAAGCCATTAATGACGAGCAATGTCTAGTGGTGTTGCGATCAATGCCAAAGTAGGAGATTGTTAAGTGTGTTGGAAGTTGTTGTCATTGATATCAATATACAATAATAGATGTCAAGTGATGTCCAGTTCAGGGAGATCTTGTTGAGTGTATTACCATTGTGTTAAGCTTATGATGTTATTGTGTCCAACTGGTTTGTTGAGTCTCTTAGCAGTGTGCTAAGCTTATTATGTCATTGATAATTTTTTTGTTTGTTGAGTAGTCTATCTTTGAAGGCATTTTGTCTATAGGTACCTTGTTCAAAAGAGCTTGTAAAGTGCTCGGTCATAGAGCCCTCTCATAGAGCTTTCCAGTGAGATATGGCAATTAGTCTAACTCCCCAAGAATGAAGAAAATTTTGAGTTTGAAGTGATGTAGTCGAGGCATGGTTTTGATTGGTCATAGTTCTGAATGGTCACTAGATATGCAGCCATCCAAGGGGTCGCGTTGGATGGATGTTGTTTGACAGGTTGAATGGGCGGATAACCAAATTGATCCAAGCTCTATGTGCTCATCTAGGCATCCAGGGTGTGGAAGGCGCAACAAGTAACACACAATGAATGAAATCAAATACTAGGTTTCCCAATGCCAAATCAAAGGTGGACCCCAAAGGATGTGGCAACACATGTGGCACCAGATGGCAGAGAAACGTGGCAGGGTGATGATGTTGCATTGTCTAGTCATGACATGTGGTAGGTGGATTTGGCATTTTTGGGTGGCCAAATTGACCCTTTTTGTCACAATTACATGGCATGACGTGGTAGAGTGCCGTGGTAGTGATCTAGCAAATGATGAGGTAGGGCCTTAAGATTCGCACTAGGACTCTGTTTTGCAAAGGTTTGCAATGCTAATGAAAATCGACAATTTTCATGATTTGGGAGGTCTAGAAGATGTTGGACCTAGGACCCAGCGCAAGGACCATCCAACCATCTCAGCTAACGGAGGTGCTCTCACCATAAAAAAGGAATGGGGAACGAATCCTTGAATTCTCAGATGTGTCCAAATTAATGGAAGACTAGATAATCGAATCAATGGGAAATACTCCACAATGGGAAAAAGTTGATCTAAGCAGTCCATGGCTAAGCACTCTTAGGGCTTTAAGCCCTCGATTCTGGCTCGCAAACACATGTGCAAAGGAGCTTAAACCCATGGGCTACGAGATGGAAATTTGGTGGCATCAAGTGCCAAATTTCAACTAAAAAGATTGAATGTATTAAAGACTAGAGGGGGGCGGGGGCAGGAATCAAAGGAGTTGTGTCTATAAAAGGTAGGAAAACAACATGAGAGTGGAATTTTTCCCGTGAAAATCAAAGAGTTATAGTCATTGTTGGCATGCATAAGCCTAAGCAACTCGAATAGAACAAAGAGAAAAGAGGGAGTTGAGCAACAAAGAGGACAAGCAAACCTGAGACAGAATTGAAGATTAAGTGTTGGTTAAAAGCTAAATGTGAAGACTCGTTGAAATCTAGAGTCATTGTGAGTTTGAGTATAGTGTTGAGAATTGAACTATTGAAAAGAAATACTATCAAAAGGCAAATCAATGAGAGAAAAGCATGTTATGGTGAGGAACTTTAATTGAATGAGATATTTAGAGAGAACGATGTTAGTGCAAAACAAAGAACAAATAAGTCAACTAGATCTAAGATTTAACAATTGTGTCAATATGATATTTTGATAAAAGAGCCTCGGATTTGAGCCTAAAAATGAATGAAGAAGGCATTTGATAAGTTGATCAAGTAGGTGCTGGCAAATCAAGGGATTGGAGTCTCCTTCAAGTCGGTGCATGTAAAGTTCAAGAAGTCGGTGCCTCTAACAAGTGGGTGCTTGCAAAGAAAAGGGGTTGGAGCCTCCAATAGGTTGGTGCCTACATAATTTGATGTAATTTGAAGTTGGTGTTTGCATTTACATCATAATAAAAAAGAATTTGTGATTTTCTCCAAACTTGGTTTCCTCGTAAACCTCGTGTTCAAACTTTATGTGATTGTTGCATTATTGCATTATTGAATGTGTTTAATTGGATAAATAATTGTTAAAAGTTATAAAACATTGATTCAACCCCTCAATCTTTTCTTAGTTTGCAACAAGTATGTCAATCAATACACCCCAATAGTGCCCTTCCTAAACCCTAAGGCTTCAAAGGAGGCCCCATTAGCCTAAGGTAAAAGACTAACCTCCTAAGGGGAATGTGAGAATGAGGATACAATCAATATCAATCAATCATCTAGTTTGCCCTGCGATCCACGTTAATATGTCAATAACATTAAATTTAAGCACATGATTGTTAGCATGGTTAGAGCTTCCTTCAAGAAGAATGTCAAATGAGTGAGAGCATCAAGTAAAGAAATAGGTACAAAATTGTGGCATAATGTTATATGTTGACCATCATAGGGTTGTTGGTTGGTTGTCAAAATAGGAAGAAATATTTTTGGGTTACCCACTTTTGGTGGATAACAATATAATAAGAAAACCATAATGGAGATGAACTCCAAATATTGACAAGAAAATTTCCATTAGTTAACGGAATGGAACAAGATTTCCTTTGGTAGTTTCTTAAAAGAAAACATGAACTTTGAGATCAAACCGAAAATAGAAGGATCATTTTCATTTTGTATTGACTCTTATGATTGATCAAGTTTGTCCATATTATCATTTTTAATTACGTAATCAAATTTTGACATCATCGTCTAGATTTTATTGATTTATTATTCATTACAAATATCTTTCTTTTTAATATTTTTCAAACACTATTCTTCCCCTAATGATGTGAGTTCAGTTGAAATATTATGTTTTAGAACTTTAACACAAGTTACTCCAAAAGATTCTATACAATGATCATTGTCAGAAAAGAAAAAGAAAATGGAGGAAAACATAACGTAAGAATGAACAAAGCTCATAGGACTTTGGATTGACGATGAATGGATACACTATTAAAGCAAATTCACTGTGGATCTAGCCTACCAAAAAACAAGAAATTAAGAATGAACAAAATATATTTAAAATTTATCTTAATCATATAAGAGAATTAACAACTAGATACTGGACCCTGTAATACTCGTTTGTTTTGTAAGTCTCAAAAAACTGTGATCAAAATAAGTCCAAGAACTAATCTTAGGAGGGGAAAAAAATAACGTATACGCAAAAAAAAAATTACATAGTTGATATAATATATAAATTTTCTCCAAAAACTAAGAACAAAGTTGATCCCAACATCGATATCGTACACCATGGTTGATAAAACCAAGAACAAAGTTGATCCCAAAATCGATATCGTACACTATGGTTGATAAAACCAATGAAAACAGTGCATTTGTGTGATCTTTTGTTCTACCTGAAAAGTGGAGGAAAAATGTATACAAGAAAAAATTGCAAAATTTATATATAATTTTCTATTAATTTTCTCGAAAAACTAAAAACAAAGGTTATCCCAAAATATATATCATACAAGAAGGTTGATAAAATTAATAAATTATAAAAATATTGCATTTGTAGGATCTCATGTTCCACATCAAAAGTGAAAAGCCATGTGGGCGATGGTGAAGTATGAACTGAAAAGCCAATGGGCGATGGTGAAGTATGAACTGAAAAGCCAATGGGCGATGGTGAAGTATGAACTGAAAAGCCAATGGTTTTTGGTGAATTTAATTCAATGGTTTCGGTTTTGATATCCATAGAGTGAAGTCAATACATAATTTTTGCAAATTCCTTTCCAACGTCATTTATTTAAATATTTAAAGAATGGCTAGAAAGTTGATTTGTTAAGGAAAGAAATATTCGAGGCAATTTACAGAATTAAATATCGACGAGGCTTACAGCATAGTGTTTTACTAATTTACAACTTACAGAAGCCACAACCTTGATTATAAACGCATCAACATAAGTGGTCAAATTACGTCGTTTACAGAATTGGATATTGACAAGGCTTACAGCATAGTGTTGTATTCATTCACAACTTACAAAAGCCGCGATCTTGATGACAAATGCTAAAAGGATTTTATTTTTTTAATTATATTTCCCTCCATGCATCTCAGTAAATTTCATATTGACAAGGCTTAAAACGTAGTGCTTTACTCATTTACAAGTAAAGCCACAATCTTGACAAAAAAAATATAAATGTCAACAGGATTTAAAAAAAATTGATATTTTCCTCCATGCATATGAGTAATTTATATCTTTCCCATCTTGATAACAAATGATAATAAATGCGTTGACACAATTGATAAAAGGATTTAATTTATTTATTTTTTCGCTCCATGCATATTTTTTACGTTGGAAATTAAAAAATTATGAATTTTCGAATTTAACTTTAATGAATGTAATGAATTTTTTGCGAAGCTGAAAACCACGTTTTGGAAATTAAATCATAAATGCTTTCTGGTTCTAGCTAATCATGATTTATTTATTATAATGCACAGAAATTCAATGCAGGCAACAATGAACAGCTTTGGCAGTTTTTCTCTTGTACAGTAGCACAGCACATCATAGCGTAGGCTAAAAATCGTAAAAGCGAAGAAGCCAATAGGGAAGGTTATTAGGACATCATATGCAGAAAAATCTCATTTGATAAGGTAATTTTACTAGTGAATCCAACTTTTGATATGGAATATTAAAATCTTAAGGCTCAGAATGATGAATCCCCAAGAAACCAGCTTGTCGAATGGCTCGTGGAATCAACTTTATCTTCTAGGCTACTGTCAATGGAGGAATTGAGAAATTCAATTTGGACTATCGTGGAAGATTTGTATCGTAAAATACGGGGAGGCTAGGAAATATTGATGGCCTCAATTAGTCTCAAAGCATTAGTATTTCCTTGCAAAACCGCAAGCTTTTTATTCAGAGCAAGAAAACACCGAGTCTTGGTGAGGCCATGGAGAATCACAAAATTATTCAATGAAGGAATAGAAACAGTAAAATTTCAATAAGAGAATTTCGAAAAAGATATGGGTTCTACATCTTGGCAAAAATAAACAAATTTTCGTAACATGCGGACCAGAGAAGAATTTCAACTTAGTATTAGTTGTAGAAAGGAGGCTTAGATGATACCTATATATGTTTGTATCAAGAAAAAGCTATAGGAAATTTAAGTCATCTTATTCTTACTTATTACCATCCTAGGAATGGATGAACAATTTTATTCTAACTTTCACTAGGAATGCTTGCAACCCTAGATGAGGTTTTTGCAAAAAAAGGTTCCGAAGCTGCACACTGAATAAGAGTAACTTGATGGTCCAAAATTCATTTTTTATTTGATACAAATTTTGTTGGGCATTAGTTCAAGATGTTGAAAAAGCAATAACCACAAACCAGTTGAAAATTAGGGAACAAACTAGCGTAAAACCGTAAGCAAACCTAATGAAACTATTGCTTTGATCTCGGGAAAACAATTACCAACTAGAGGTTGCCGTGTCCAAAGGGAGATATTTCAGCAATAGAGTGCTGGTAACTATGTTGAAATGTCCTTCCATTAAACGAACAGAGTTACTGTCTAGGTGCCCAAATGACTTGGTAACCGCTGGGGTGAGCTAATGGGGACTAGATACTGTAGGACCTTTAGAAATGACTTTGGGGAATGATGACCAAGAGTGTAATCAAAGATCATTAAGATTACTGAAGCTAATTCTGTATGAATACTCAGGTTATGCTACAAGGGATGAAGCTAAATTCAACAAATTCAGAAAACGTAAATTCCTTGCGAGATAAGTTTTGATTACAGATATGTAATTTTTCCCTGTTGGAAAAAAAGAAGACTTGAAAAGGTGTTATATTCAACTAATATCCCTATAAACACCATCATAGCTACATATTTCATGTCAGTCGTACAGTGTCCTTTACATTTAGATAGGACATTACCAAATTTCTTGCTACAATCCTTTCCACATTCTTTCATACTTTGAGCTGAGACGAATGGCAGTTTTATTTGACAGAAAACAATATATCGTCCATGTGCAAATGAAAATTTTCCAATCAATACTTGTTATATTTCTGCTTAATAAATGTAAACCTACCCTTTCATAAGTGGTGGTTTTAGGATTTGTCATTTGTGGTGTTGTAGCGGTTTCTATCTCTTGGCACACAAGTGCTTCAGAAGATATAGAAGTCTCCTAGAGACATCCCCCAAGTTGAAAGAAAAGGGTCAATGCCTAGGGCATCCAAGAGGAGTGCTTTTGAAGGGTCAATGCGTAGGGCATCCGAGGAGTGCAATTGAAGATTATCTAAAGGCTTTCTATTGCACTCCATATGTCATGTAATTTGGAAAGGGATAATTCAGAGCTTGGTTCAATAGCCCTTCGCCAAGGTAAACTCAAGTGAACACATAGGTCGAAATACATACTGGTAGATATGGCTAGTCTCAAAGAGAAATGTGTTGGTTCTGGTGGCCGACACACAACAATACACAGCTCAACGTTATTGTTGTAGTATAGATGAACAGCAGGAAGGAAAAGAGAGAAATCAATGTAGAGGGTTGGACATACATAGAATCCTAAGCAACAATCCCCAGCAAAAATATGGAAGAGTGAGGAGGTGAAAATGCAGAAAAAGTGGAGCGCAAATTAAGGTCTCAAGCTCTATGCCTCATGAATACATTTGTCACCAATTAGCATAAGTAAATTTGTGCTTGCATAGGTACTGCAGGCTATCAAATAACACAAGTAAATCTTTGTTTACACAGGTACTTCTAGTTCTCACTACTTAGCAAAATACATACAACCATGAGAGAGTGAAACTGGCAGCTTCATTACACAATTTCAGAAGAGTAAAGGCATACATGAAATGATATACAAAGGGAAAAACATATTGTGCATTGCTCCTATTGAAATCAACAAAACTGCTTCATTAATCTTTGAAAATGGAGTCCAAATCACCAATCCATTACATTTAACAATTGTATGTGCCCGAGCACCTTGTAAACAAGAAAATTGAACCAAAGTGGAACCACTCTCTCTGCAAACAAAGCTCAGAGCTTGCAGAATTCGGGCCTCTAGAATGCAGAAATTGGGAACCACATTTAAGTGTTTCTTCCCTCTATTTATGAGGGGGAGCTTTGAACAACAGTTACAAAATATCACAGCCGAGCTCCAGCTGTCTTAATCGACTCGTTGTCTCGGCGTGTGTAGGTTCCATTGCCCAAAATGATTACAATCGAATTTGATTCCGTTCTTGAAAATGCAAAAATTACAAAATAATAGACATAAAGAAAATTGAATGATGGTTGAGGAAAATATCTCCCTACCATTCCCGTGATGGCCTCCGATCAAGCCACGTCTTTGCCATGATGTTCCTCTTTAGTTGTTCGGTCGATTCACTTGTCGCTTTAGCCTTAACTGTGTGAATTCCCCTCTCTGGAGTTGGGAGTGATCAACTGTCGGTTGCTTGCCACAGTGCAGAAACAGAGATTGACCTAGCAGTCTTTCATTGCCTGACTGTGTGGAGCTCCATGCTGAGAAATTAATTCTCAGATGACCTGCACATTGCTTCCTGAGTCCCATACCTCCATTTATCTCAATGAAGATGTGCCTCGAAGCACAAATATGGCTTGTATCACTTCAAGGCAGACCCAACACTCTTTCATGTGGATCGTGGTCCTCGTTGCCTTGACCCAGTGATTTTTGACAGTCGCTATTACTCCTGAGACCAACCCCTCTATTCCTGCATTCAATCTTGCAATCGTTGACCCGTACGCCTTTAACTCTTTGTACCGTGTTTATCAAAGAAACTCCATATTGCAATCTTCACAGTAGTGCAGTATTCTAATCTTTCGATTGCTGACCTCCGATATGACGAGCTCCTTCCGCTTAGTTCTCCCGCATTTCTCTCCATAGGACCGAGGGTCGTGACCTGCAGCTTAGCCTTGAGTTGCTAGAGCGTTTTTGTTCCTTCCGACGGGGTATTTTTCCTTTGTTCAGTGCTTAGCACCCTGGTTCTTTGAGTCTTTGCGACCGTGGTGCCAACCCAATATCGAAGCCCCCTTATCAAAACTTTTTCAAGTATAAGTGTTACAAAGTGCCAACATCCTCAACCTCTGATATAACATCATCGCTCCACATGGCACCTCATGAGTGGTGACACGTGTCATCCAGATTTTTCCCCTTAGGCCCCCTCAAAACGCCAAAATTGTTTGCCATGTGTCCTTCTGTACTGCCACATCATGCTAACGTCAGATGCCATTGTAGCTTATCAGGACTAGTCATATGCTACTACGTGTCTTGCTAGAGGAGAGAGAAAAGGGTCCGCTCACCTTTGGTTTTGCAATGAAATCCTTTGTTAATCCTTTATCAGCGTTCCCGGCAGTTTTTTAACACTATTAACGCTTTACCCATATCACAACTTTTTAAAAGGTTGTCATGTTCAAAAGTTCTGATTCTCCGATTGTCGATATGCCTGACTGCGATGTTGCGATGCGCCAATATCTCTAGACCCCGATATGCAATCATCGATATCTCTGGACCTCCGATATGCGATGCACTGATATGTCTGATGCTTTGATGTTGCGATCACCTATATGGTTGATGCTCTGATGTGCCAATCACCAATATCTCTGGACCTCCAATATGTGATCTCTGATATATCAAACCTTCGATATTCCTTCCTAAGGCTTCAATCCTTGAACTTCAACAGACCATATCTTTTGATCCAAGTGTCCATTGTTGGACTTCCACATATCCGTTGGAAAGCTTGTTCAGAGCACTTTCCAGTGGAGAGGGTCTGACTTACGCTTTGAGTCCTTCTACTACTTGGAAAATGACTGCAAACTTCTATGCTCATTTATTCTTTGAACAGTTGGAAACACATTTTGCAGTAAGTGACAACACTGGCTCCAATTGGGGACAGTGTCTTGCTAGCAAGGTGTTGATAACTTGCAAACTAATAGCCTTCACCATTGGGCATGGAGAGAAAAATATATCAAACCTATAAAACCAGAAAATCTCCATGGAACTTTATTTGTTGGGAGTCCTTTCCTCATAAAACTAAAATGCAAAACTACAAACTCTAAAAATTGGAAATTAAACACTCACATAGTCAGCTTATTTATATACAACTCCTGCTTAGACATAGGGCTCAATTCACCCAACTAAGGTCAACCTTCCAATGATACCAGCATCTAAGTACTAGACCTTCTACCATTGTTCTCTTGGAAGTCAACAACTAAAACAGGCATGCACCACTACCTCCAAACTAATATTTGATGCTCAACTCTTTTAATCTCCTCCATGAACCTTCTAGTTGGGCTTGGAATTGATATATACTATTGCGGGCCAAAGAAAGATGTGTACAATAAGATTCAAACATTGGAGTTGCTAAGGTGAGAGATCTTCAACCCACATTTCCCTTGCTCACCCCACAGAGGGAATGTAAAAATTGTCGTACCCACAGAAAAATATTATGATTCATTCCCCGGCTATAGCACTAGAAAGATGTTGTAGTTTTTTCTATCTCCTGTCACAGAAGTGCTTCAGAAGATATAGATGCCTCCAAGAGACAACCCCCAGGTTGAAAGAAAAGGGTCAATGCCTAGGGCATCCGAGAGGAGTGCTTTTGAATATTATCTAAAGGCTTTTTGCTACACTACATATGTCATGTAATTTGAAAAGGGATAATTCAGAGCTTTGGTTCAATAGCCCTTCGCCAAGGTAAACTCAAGCAAACACATAGATCAAAGTACACACTAATAGATATGGCTAATTTCAAAGAGAAATGTGTTGGTTCTGGTGGCCGACACACAACAATACAGAGCTCAACATTGTTGTTGTAGTATAGATGAACAGGAGGAAGCAAAGGAGGGAAATCGATGTAGAGGGTTGGAAATAACATAGAATCCTAAGCAACAATCCCCGACAAAAATATGGAAGAGTGAGGAGGTGAAAATGCAGAAAAAGTGGAGCACAAATTAAGATCTCAAGCTCTATGCCTCATGAATACATTTGTCACCAATTAACATAAGTAAATTTGTGCTTACATAGGTACTGCAGGTTGTCAAATAACACATGTAAATCTGTGTTTACATAGGTACTTCTCACTACTTAGCAACATACATAAAACCATGAGAGAGTGAAACTGACAGCTTCATTACATAATTTCAAAAGAGAAAAGACATATATGAAATGATATACGAAGGGGACAATATACTGCGCATTGCTCCGATTGGAATCAACAAAACTCCTTCATTAATCTTGAAGATGGAATTCAACTCACCAGTCCATTACATTTAACAATTGTATGTGCCTGAGCACCTTATGAATAAGCAAATTGAAACAAAGTGGACCCACTCTCTCTGCAAAAAAAGCTCAGAACTTGCAAAAGCAGAATTCGGGCCTCTAGAATGCAAAAATTGGGAACCATGTTTAAGTGTTTCTTCCCTCAAATAAAGGAGAGGGGGGGCTTTGAACAACAGTTACAAAATATCACAGCCAAGCTCCAGCTTTCTTAATCGACTAGTTGTCTCGGCATGTGAAGATTCTGCTGCCCAAAATGATTACAATTGAATTTGATTCTGTTCTTGAAAATGTAAATATTACAGAATAATAGACATAAAGAAAATTGAAAGATGGTTGAGGAAAATATCTCCTTGCCATTCCTGTGATGGCCTCCGATCAAGCCACATCTTTGCCATGATGTTCCTCTTTAGTTGTTTGGTCGGTTCACCTGTCTCTTCAGTCTTAGTTGCTTGAATTCCCCACTCTCTAGAGCTGGGAGCGATCAACCGTCAGTTGCTTGCCACAATGCAGAAACATAGATTGACCTAGCAGTCTTTTATTGCCTGTGTGGAGCTCCATGCAGAGAAATTAATTGTCAGGTGACCTGTACACTGCTTCCCGAGTCCCATACCTCCATTTATCTCACTGAAGACGTGCATCGAAGCACAAAGATAGCTTGTATCACTTCAAGGTAGACCCAACACTCTTTCTTGCGGATCATGGTCCTTGCTGCCTTGACCCAGCGATCTTTGACAGTCGCCATTACTGCTGAGACCAACTCCTCTATTCTCGCATTAAATCTTGCAGTTGTCGACCCATACGCCTTTAACTCTTTGTACCGTGCTTATCGAAAAAATTCCATATCGCAATCTTCACAGTGGTGCAATATTCTAATCTTCCGATTGCCGACCTCCGATACGCCAACCTTTGATATACATCATCGCTCCACGTGGCACCTCATGAGTGGTGACACGTGTCACCCAGATTTTTCCCCTTAGGCCCCCTCAAAACACCAAAATTGCCTGCCATGTGTCCTTTCGTACCGCCGAGTCATGCTGACATCAAATGCCATTATAGTTTATCAGGACCAATCATATGCCACCACGTGTCCTGCTAGAGGAGATAGAAAAGGACTCGCCCACCTTTGGTTTTCCAATGAAATCCTTTGTTAATCCCTTATTGGCATTCCCGGCGGTTTTTTATCACTATTGGCACTTTACCCATGTCGCAACTTTTAGAAGGTTCTCATATTCAGAAGTTTCAATTCTCTGATCACCGCTATGGCTGACTGTGATGTTGTGATGCACTGATATCTCTGGACCTTTGATATGCGATCGTTGATATCTCTGGACCTCCAATATGCGATGCGCCAATATGTCTGATGCTTTGATGTTGCGATCGCAGATATGCCTGATGCTCCAATGTGGTGATCGTCGATATCTCTGGACCTCCGATATGCAATCTTTGATATAACAAACCTCCAATATTCTTTCCTTAGGCTTCAATCCTTGAATTCAGCAGACCATATATTCTGATCCAGGAGTCCATTGTTGGACTTCCACATATCATTGGAAAGTTTGTTTATAGCACTTTCCAATGAAGAGGTCGGATTTAGGCTTTGAGTCCTTCTGTTGCTTGGAAAATGATTGCAAACTTACTCTTTGGACAGCTAGCTGGAAACATATTTTGTAGTAAGTGACAACATGTGGCACGCGTGAAACTTCCTAAGTTAATATCATAATACTTGCCAATTTGAGGAAACAAGAAGGAAGTTTTTCATTTTCTATATATGTTCAACTGCGCTGGCCAACTATTTGGACAAGGCCTTCAATGTTATCAAAATGGGTATGGTTGTGGATAATGCCATTTTTCAACCAATGGGGCCTTCGTTCACTAGTGCAGCTAATGGACAATTACACCATACACCACAGTTCTATTTTTGACATGAATTGCTCTGACTCAAATGCATATAAAAAGGGATGAGACCAGGTGCAAGTCCTGGGAGAATTTCACAGAACAGATACCCCTCAAACCTGGCACCTAAAAAAAAAATTCTCTATCATGTGATGCAGCCCATAACATTGGGACATGGTTCTCAAAGCAACTAAATATAAATAAATAATGCCCTCTTTTAAAACAAACCTCATCTCTATATGGTAAGAATTCCATTATTCTATCACTATGCCCTTGCAAGACTCTACTAGAATATATGTTATATCTGATATATAAGTTCACAAACAAGATAAGTGAGACAATGCAGAGTTTCTGCCCAAAAGTAACCCCCTACCACCACCCCAACAAGCAGTTACAACATTAATTATATACCATTATAGAATAAAATTGAACTCGATGAATCACCTGTATACCATTGCACGTTATTGAGAAATAACGATAGTACAAAGTAATAGGTTATGAGATTTCAATGAACAAGCCACAAGTACTTCACCAAAAATCATTCAGTAGAATAAGTACAATAGAGAGAACAAGGTCATTCAATTCTTGGTTTATTCGTTCAACTGCACTTTGAATATGCAATAAATCAGATTTAAGCAAAGCACTTTTACCATGTAAAAAGCACATGCATGCCAAGGTTATCTTTCAAAACCTGTCACAAAACTTGCAGACAATGAAATTCCCTACATGAGACACTTGAAAACCTTCTTGCCAATCGACTTTGCAATAACCAATCCTCTTCAATGACGAAGTACAGGATTTGGCATAAGCCAGGTGAATTTGAGTAACAATGGGGCTTCTTCTGCAAGGAATGCTAAGAAGTCAGCAACACAGAAGCAATCAGATTAATTATAGAATATTCGCATTGAGCATACTAAAGGCAACTTATTAGTTATGAGTGCCATGGCAAATTTTGCCTAACAATAAAAACAAATCAAAAAATCAACTTGGTACTTTTAGGGCAAACCTTCAGCTATGGCCACGGTTCTTTGACATAGAGTGCCTGCCCAACAGCTTGTGTACTGAAGCAAGTTGATCATCCTGCAGGAACAAGATTACACATTAGTATCTCTGAAGATACATATACCCATGGTTGTAGATGTGCAACAAACCCCATGTAAAACTATGGCCCCTACGCCTTAGAAGAGTAAACACCACATATGTAACCCATACCAACTAAACATTCATCAGATTTCTCAATTACAATTACCACTCTATAATCTTGGATACACTAACATTTAATATTTTTCAATTAGCAATCCAAACTTGAAAATATTCTCCTAACACTCTTCGCTCAATTCAAGTTACAGCATCCAATGAAGCTAAAGGAACATTTTATAAAAGTCTGTACTTAAAGAAAATCTCAAATCTAAGGGAGTAGATGTGTCCACTTGAAATTGTGCTTCCATCATACAAAATTACCTCAAAGGAAAAGCAACAAGTAGATTTGATAATGTACAAGAAGCACTACGAAAATGTTCACAGACTTGGTCATACAACTATCACACACTAATAAATACAGCAGAACATCAACATGAATTCATCAAGGATTGCAAACATCTTATTCCATTTTTTACTGCTATTTTTTTTTCTCAAAACGTGAAAATAGTGTAGGGAAATGCAATTGAACTGATTTATTCATAAACTGATATCTACCTTGCAAGAAAATATCTCGTGTTTGAAAATTCCTCTAGAAATATACAAGGATGCTTTGAATAGAGACTTGAATATGGAAGACAAGGAATACAATAACACTCATGATGAAATAAAGGATTCTTATTTCACTAATAATTGCGTCCCAGTGAATTTTGTTGAAGAATATGCCAAAAATCAATATGAAATTAAGAAATAAATACTAATGAGAAATAAACCCTTACATAAGCCATAACAAAACCACAAGCGTGTTTACAATAAAATCTATGGCCATGCATAAGATAATTGCCAACACACAGCTTGCTTAGAATAATATCTATGGCCATGCATAGAATTAATGTGAAAAGAATGAAACAACATTTTCTTTGTCAAATCCTATAGATAATTTGATTCCAGGCTGGCCTTTAATTTGTTCACAGAAGAAGATACTAACTTGCATTGCTAGTGAGTTTCTGTTCTTTAATTTCACATCCTGTGATTGTGCTATGACATTGGCCATAGTCGATAGAAATTTAAGAATATTTCCATGAATCGTATTAGTCAATAAATACAAATTAGCTTGAAGACTATGTTGAATGAATCAGGAAATACAGGAACTGTTTCTGAAATGAGTACAGCCTCAGTAATGGCATTTTGAATATGTCAGGAAACAGGCAAAATGACAATCAAATAAAAATAAATAAATAAACATATATATATAGAGGAAAAAAATTAGAAAAATATAGGAAAATATAGAATATTATAGAAGTCAATATTCATGTATTTCATCAATAGCCGCGAGAGATAACCAGGTGGTGAAAGAACAGTATGTCTTAGCCACCACAAGGGTTCAAATCTCAAAAAGTGACCTGCTAACCCCTGCAAAGATGGCTGAAAGTCGGTAGAAACCACCATGGCCGTTATAAATTAAAAAGCCGCAAATGGTGTCCCACCCTTGGGTGATGGCTGTAGGTTTCCAGAATTAAGGATCTCAAATGGATTCTTTAAAAGCATTCTCAATCCATGTATTTCACCATTCAAGCACAATGGAAATTGAAATATAGATAACAATGATTGCAAGAACCAAAATGTCTTCATATATTAAATAAATGACAGTCATTAGCAGAATTATGTATACGATAGAATAGAACAAGGCCTCGCCCATAAGACAGTGTAAGACATAAAGTGACAATATCAAGATGCACATCATAATACATCTAATGGCCAGTAGTCCCATAAGTTTAACTTTGAGATATCCCTTACACTTTTGCAGAATTTGACAAGGATAGTTCAAGCATGTGACTTTTGAAGACATATCAAGACTGTCAAAAGTTGCTTCCACATCATTGTCCCTGAGATTTACATCCGAATGCAAGGCCCTAAGAAGTACTTTTCTTTCTTCTAAGAGGTAAGTCAAAGACTTGAGTGAATGGAGAACAAATATTCAACCTTCCCCAAACCCAGCCTGCTATACTTTACTGAATAGATAAAGCTATAGGTGTTCCAATTGTTTTCAGCTACAAATGAACTAGCCAATTGTGAAAGCACACCAGTGTCTAGGATGTTAACTCTTCTAATCCAACACCATACATTGTCCACAAATGCACTTGGTCAATTGTGGACAAGTCTCCAATGGAAAGAATATCTGAGAGCTCATGCACTGCAGCCAAGGCCATTGGAAACAGGGATAGGGAACAGGAAGTGCAATTTTCAAAAAGCTTCCAGGAGCAAAACATTTCAGGAAAGTTTTTTATATATTACATATTTTAATATTTTTTGATACATATATATTCAAAAAAAAAGAATGCACAATGCCAAATCAGCAGCAAAAAACATGAAAGCATAGCTTTAACTACTGCGCTAATGATGGTCATAAAAGCATCAACCACTTAGTACATATATGACATCAACCACAAAATGAAACAGAGAAACATATGCATTACCAAAGAGTCGTAAGATGCAATCAACAGTTTGAAGGTAGATTAAAAGTTCAAATCTCAAACTTAAATTGTCATATAAAGTTTAGTAATATGAAGAAATGTTTTAAAACTCCGACTCGGCCGAGGGTCGACTCCGACTCTGACTCGGTATCGACTCGGCCGAGGGTCGACTCCGACTCTGACTCGGTATCGACTCGGCCGAGGGTCGACTCCGACTCTGACTCGGGTATCGACTCGGCGGTGTTGTTTTCAATGACTATGTTGTTGTAAAAAATACATTAATATTAATTTTTTTATAAAATTAAAAAATAATTTTAAAGATTTCATTCATGTTCCAAACACAAAGCTTTAGAATATAGATAGAAGACAACATATGATCAAAGTAGGCTCATGAATATATCCATTATATCAAAATGGCACCCAGTGCATTGTCCAATACATACATGATGATGATGTAAAGATCAAAACAAAAACACATAACCAAGCAGGCTAGAAATGGCCTCTACAACAAAAGTAAATTGTGAAACATCACTAGTCACCACTAACCAGTACCACTTGCTACTACTAGAGGAGACAACATCATCTGGCTCAACCTCTAAATCAGAGTCAGACAAGGAAACCCATGGCTCCTCCTCATCATCATCTCCAACTGCAACTGTAGAGTTGGTAGCACTAGCAGGTTGTGCAGCAGTTGCACGCTGAGATAGATGAGATATGCGCTTCCATCGTGGCTGAGCAAAGGAAGCGCCTGCAACTAGAGGACTTGGGGCTAGGCCCGAGGCTGGTACAAGTGGATTTGCATTCAACTAAACATTTTCTTCAAGTGATGCCACCATCTGTAAATCCAAATCAAGTTCCTCATCAGAATCAAACTCTGATGGATGACTCTCCACTACCCAATCTAACGTTGGATCAATATCTTCCAACACGATAGGATCTGAATCGGGTCTTTTGTTCAGCGATTGGTTGTGTCTAAGCCGGAGGTTGTATTGGACATAGACTAGATCATTTAACCGTTTTCTATCCAAACAGTTTCTCTTCTTCGTGTGAATCCTCTCAAAGACAAACCAATTGCGCTCACACCCAATAGCACTGCAAGTTTGATTCAAAATACAAATTGCAAACTTCTACAATTGAGGACAATGGCTACCAAAAGCCTCCCACCATTGTGCTGCAAAAAACATAGTGTAATGAGTTAACTCAACAAAATTACAAATTATATCCAACTTTCAAATTATAAACAATTTAACAACCTAAGTATTAAGAATTTGAAAATTGAAATTTTTGTTTACCTGGCTCATCTGCTTCCCTTGCAATCTTTGCTAGGTTCTTCCCAAAGGTACCTGTGGCTTTGTTGAAGGTTGTGATCTGTCGGTGTATCTCCAGTTGATCACACTCCAATGGGATCATGCAATCAATGCAGTCAATCAATCCATCTCTAACTTCTCCACTCAAAGCTCCTGCCGCCTAAGCTTTATAATGATATTGTGGGTTCAAAAAATACCCAACTGCATGTATAGGAAGATGGAGTTTATTGTTCCATTTTTCATCAATGATTTGCCCAAATGGGCCCATACTTAGCCACTTTATCCTTGTATGCCCTCTTTATTTGCTCCTTTGCTTGATCCATAGCCTCATAAATGAAGCCCATAGCCAATCTTTCCCCATCCACCAATTGCAACACCTTAACCAATGGCTCAGCAACCTTCACAATCTTTGATGCCTTTCTCCAAAATATTTCTTCATTAACTTTCTTTTTCAATTCTTTGCCTTCTTGTTGGAGAGACCACTGGTTTTGATTCCATTCATCACTAGAAAATATCTTTTGCAAGTTTCTATGTTGTGAAAGCATAGATTGCAATGTAAAAAAATGAGTATCAAATCTAGTGATGGCAAGCCTAATAATATCCCTGCCCCCTGTGTGTCTCCTCATAAGGCTCAAAATCCATGAATGATTGTAGATAAATTTTGTTATGCTTTTGGCATGATCTACAGTGTTTTTGACCCAATCTAATTTGCCAATATCTTCAAGCATGAGGACTATGCAATGTGCAGCACATGGGGTCTAAAAGATGGTTGTGTTTTTCCTCTAACAGTTTACTAGCAAGAACATAGTTAGAGGTATTATCTGTGATGACTTGAACAACATTAGCTACCCCCACCTCCTCAACAACCTCATTCAATAGCTGAAACAAAAATTGTCCATTTTTCACCCTATCAGATGCATCAACTGATTTTAGAAACATGGTTTCCTATGGGAAGAAGATAAGAAAGTTTATGATGGTAAGGTTCCCTTGATCAGTCCATCCATCTGACATGATGGTACATCCTGTTCTTGCCCATAAGTCTTTGAAATCTTTCAAATACTCATTAATGGAGGAAATTTCTTTCTACAAACGATACCCCCTTATCTCATGCATAGTAGGGCCTTTGAAGCCTTTTCCAGCAGCAAATATGGCATCAAACATAGGCTCATAATATGGTGAATGGGAAGCATTGAAGGGGATATCAGCATCATACCACCATCTAAATATGTAATCACAAGCAATCTCCTCAATTCTTTCTTACAATGGTCATCTAAAGTGGGCTGCAAAGTTCTACTAGCTTCAGGACCATATGCATCTAATGGAGAGGAGGGTGTGACAGTGAAATAACTTTTGATATTCATATCACCCTTCTTTTTCATTTTACCCTTACCCTTTTCTTGAATAGACTCCAAAGAGGGAGGAACATATCAGAAGAGGTTGGATGCATCAGTACAAGGGATAGAAGAAGAACCCTAAAAATCAAAATGAGTGTGACAATGAAATAACTTTTGATATTCATATCACCCTTCTTTTTCATTTTACCCTTACCCTTTTCTTGAATAGACTCCAAAGAGGGAGGAACATATCAAAAGGGGTTGGATGCATCAGTACAAGGGATAGAAGAAGAACCCTAAAAATCAAAATGGGGGTTGGTAGCCATCATTTTTTGTATACTCCTCTTCCTCCCAATTTCAGCGTCTATTTCTTTTTGCCTAGCCTTTTCTTCTTTAAACTTCTCAAAGCTATTTAACAACTCCTTCCTAATCTCCCCAATTTGTGGCAATTCACATGAAGTAATTTGGCCTCTAATCCCTGCCAAGTGTTGTTTCAGCTTATTAATGCCCTTAGGACCATCCTTAATTTTTCTATCGCAAAATTTTCAATGCATTTGACTATCAACTATTTCAACATATGCCCAAGCAGCGTCTTTCACTCTAGGTGCCATTTTTTGACTTGGAAATGAAAGGAAAAAATCTGAAAATGAAAACAAAAAAATAGCATTACTTCAATGTTCATTTCTTTCACAAAAACACTCTTTTCAATTTTCTAGATTTGCACAACAACAAAAAAATAAGCAAAAACAAATTTTTAGAAGTGCAAAAAAATACCTCTAGGCACAAACTGCCTCCTCAAAGTTGCTCCAACAAACCAACTCCTCAATGTTGCTCCAATGGTTGCCCAAGAAGCTCCTCACTCCTACTCCAATGCTTGCCCAAGACTCATCATTGCTGCTCCAAAAACAAACTCTACAAGTCTTCACAAACTCCTCACAAATTCTCACTAAAATGCAATGAGATGGTTGTGAGGAAATGGGAGGGGTTGGATAGGTCTTGTAGGGTTTGGGAGAGGGAATGGAGCCCAAAGAACCCATGGCACACTAGAATGGGCTTTGGGGTCCCCAAAAACCCAAGCTGAAAAAAAAGATGCTTTATGGCCGCTCCCACCGAGTCGGTCGGGTTGTTACCAAATCAGTCGACTCGGTTGGCTCAGCAACAACCCGGTCGATCGAACCAAGTTGGCTGCCAAGTCGACCCAGTCATGCAATGACTCGGTCTAACTCAACCGTTTCGAAGTCGATTCGGCTGATTTTTAAAATAGTGATATGAAGAAGAGGAGTACGAGTGAGTAGTATCTACTAGCCTTTCCTCTTGCTACAAGAAACTTATAGTTTATTTTCCCATGACTAAGAAAAAGAGGGGTAGGAGTAAGTGGAAGTGTTCTTGGAACACAACCAATAGCTACATGGCTCCCACGCAACGTTGCACATATGAAACTAATGGCCAGGCTCGAGCATTTGGAAACCTACTAGTGGATGGGGGTGGCATTTCTACTCCATGAATATGATCACTATCATGATCACCTAAATGTTCAGCTTCCACGCACTTTAAAAATATGGCTCCATCCTCCAAATTAGCCACCTCTAGATTTTTGTCCCAAGTTACATATGTTCTATCATTCTTTAGCACCTCATACATTTAGGTTGTTTCTCCTCACATTGTAGATGAAGCCTTGGGTGCTCCAACATCTCTCTGCAAAAGAAGTGTTCACAACTTGTGAGTGCACCCTCACCATGAATCTATGCAAATATGTGATAGAGGAGCCGTACATGTGCCACCATTCAATGGGATTCAACCTATCTTGATCTTTAGTTGCATGTAGGTTAGCAAAGACTCCATGTTCACTAATGCATTGGCCCAATTAGCTTTGTACTTGAGCAAACTCCTCATCAAGGACCAACTTGTCTAATGCAAGCATATACCATTTTGTACCTCTGGACCTGTGTGCCATTTTCTCCTAACCCCACATGCCAAGGTGTTGATTGGGCCAACCAAGATGGAGAATAATATTTGTATGGACAGACATATACTAGGGCATACAACATTCAAGCATCCATCATAGTAAATATTCTAGTTTACAACGCAAAAAAAACATTTAAAACAAACAAGAGTGAGCTTTATAGCATACCACTTCAACTATCCAATGGTGGTTGAATGTAACTATGGCAACATTCAATTTCCCTTCCAAGCTCCCACAAATGGCAATCTTCAGTCTCCATTCAAGATTCTCACAAATCTACTCCTCAACAACTAGCAAGGAGTCCACTCAAAACCCTAGTATAGATGACTGAAAGGAGTCAAATGAGAAATAGAATGAGAGAAAATGGAGATAGTGAGTGTTTAATCCACCAAGGAACTCTAACCATGCCTACACCAAGATTTTGGAACCTTGACTTGGTTTCCAAAAGAAAAACTAAAGCCAATTTCACCCTCTTGCGTAGGAGTGCTTAGGGAGCAGTTTTTAGCTATCAAGAGCATCTTGTGAGTGCCTACAAGCACTTCCAATTTCACCTACTCACATGGGAGCACTCAAGGAGCATTTTCGTCTCTTGAGAACATCTTATGAGCATCATGGGAATGCTCCCTAAATGAGCATGGAACATTTTTTTTCTTTTATAAGGAAGCATCCATTGGAATTGAAGCATTGTGTGGCATGGCACAAATCCCCACAACATAAATTGTTGCTTCAAACTTCATGAATTTGGCCCAACCAATTACAACCACTGCAATATTTGAAAGTAGTTTTTGACGACCATTTTTCATTCAAATACTTGCTCCACATCTTTGTGCAGGACCTCCTGCTTTTGTATTCAGATACTTGTCTCCATGTCCTTGCCTGGGGCATCCCTCTTATTGCCAACTCAATGAACTCCTCATCATAGTATGTAATATAAAGGGCATGTGCCAAAGCATGCAAAGGCGTTTTGAATTTGTCTGATCTATGAATAAGAACAATCTTGACATCTGCAATGACACCTACACCTACAAAATTGCTATTTGAGTTCCCAATCATGAGAAATGTCTCGTAACCACAATGTAATTGCATCTGCTTTTGAATCAAAAGTGACAACAAGGTCAATGAAAGAATTTGAAAGCTTAAAATACTTATACCATTTATTATCAACAATACAATACAAGCGCTAGCCACCATTGCCTTCTGTTACACCATATATTGTATGGGTTGTCCAACAACTATTTGATGACACCTTGCAAGATAACACAAATGGACTTAGCATCTATCAATTACATATCAAGGACATTATCATGTTGTACATGTTATTTTGGTTCTACCCTCATGATTACCACAACATTGCCAACCAAGAGGGAAGGCGGCAATCTTACAAGGTGACTTGGCATTATCATTTTCCATGCCCTTTTTACTCATGTCATCATATCATATTGATTGGTCATATTTCTACTATTGATGGAGGTCACTTCAACAGCATATCATTTACCTTCATTTTGTTACCAATGTTATCAGAACCAAACTAGAACCAATCGATTTGACAGTTTGGAGGAGAAATTGATCCAATCAGTTATGTTATCGCTCAAACTAGCATGGGACCTAAAGGGGATCCCTAATGGGCAAATGTTACACCAAGGGCAACAAATGGAGACTTAGCCCATTGTCACCTCAACTAAGGCTCCCTACTATTTACGGACTTTCACCGATGGTAGTAGACCCGGTATATTATGGAGTCACCGATGGTAGTAGACCAGGTATATTATGGAGTCACCAATGAAGGATAAATCAATGAGTGGATGTGGAGTGACCCAAATGATCCCTTTCCAAAAGAGTTTAAGGATAGAGCTCGCTTGCTTTCTAAGCAAGGTTCAATGTCTTCTAGGAGAGAAATGGAAGGATTTGAGGTTAGGTTTAGGGAATATGATTTGTGAAAGAGTTTTCCTAATCCCTAAAATCCTTTATTGAAATTCATATCTCGGATGGTTCTTGAAGAATTGCCTTTTCAAAGGAACGGAACCACACAAGACCAAGTGGACCCAGCCTAGGTTAGGAGGTAAGAGTTCAAAAACCAATGATGTTCTTAACCTAGACAAGGTGGGGGAAAGGATCAAAGAAATAATATTCACTCAAAGGTGTTGAATTGATCCTATCAGGCACTAGCCTTGGGGATACTAGGGCAAAGTTTGACCTTAGAGCCAGGGCTTGGCTTTTCTCACAACTCCACTGTCTGAATGGCTTCAAAATTGGAGACCTTGAGGAGACACAAGTGTAGGAGGGGCTAGGAGATCAAACTTTTTGGAGGGCTATCTTGTCAAGAAAATGATGCCCTAGGTGACCCAACTTGTCTAGACCTAGGAAAAGGTGAAAACGAGTTGATTTTAGGTGACCACCTCTTCGTAGATCAGTGTCTTAGACTTGGGAGAATGGATTCTATGATAAATATGAATGAGGACCTTTGGTTCTTGGTCAAGGAGGCCTCAAGACCACGTCGCTAGCCTTCTAAGTCAGAGAAGCAATCTCGTAGCTTTTATACTTTGATGTGCAAAAGGTGATGGCTTATCAAGATAAATTCGTTGATAGAATTACATCTAGGGGATTTAATTCAAATTACATGGCCCATACATTGAAAGATGTTATATAGAAACTAAATTCCACCATTAAGCGGTACATGCATGCAACAATTGGCCCTAAAAATAGCAAAAATCCCAATACAATGTATATGGTAAAATAAAACAAGAATAACATTAAAAGCATGTACTTACATCTAATAGAGTATATCCAACCATCCACAATTTGACAATAGAGAAGCTCCAAGACAAGATAAACCAAATCCACACATCAAAATTCATCCATAAAGCTCCAATTCATCCTCCAAGAAAAAGTGTGAAATTCTCAAGAGGGAGAAGAGATACAATCCAAAGTGATGATGAGAAAATGAACTCATGTCACTCGTATTTATACACTAATGAGGAGTTCGAAATAGTTTCCATGGCCTATTTAAGCCCCAAAAATAAATTAATGTGATAATAATCTAACTTTTGGTGACAAGCCCACCAAGCTAGCTCGCAAATGAAAGAATAAGCCTCTCAAGGGGTCAAATAACAATCTATGCATGTCATAGGACCCTCTAAGAGCCCTGATGATGTCCATGGATGCCATAATGAAGAGTAGGACCCTCATAAGTGATGGATAAGGGGTTGGCCCCTTATTCTCCAAACAATAAACCTATGGTACTCCCAATGGGTGTGGGGGCACAATAATAACCTCATGGGTCTCCAAATGAGTTGAAGATGCTTGTAGATCGTCTGCAAGGGCTCTGATGATGGTGTTGTCCTACAAGTCCTCGGTCAGCTGCCAAGTGCATGGTACATCTGTGGAGTCGGTTGGGCATAGGTGAACCAAGTGCATCTTCCTCATCGAATGGGAGTATCTTGAGTATCTCTAACCATCCTCAGAGATCCATGGATGTTGTTTATTGCTGTGGAGGCCCATGGCTCTCAACACACACCCTACATGTGCCAATATGGCTCTCTAGAGGATTAGGACCCGGTATAGGGAGACCAAACCCCAGATGAAAACCACCTGCAACCCTGCATGCGATCTAATGTGTCCCCTAGCCTTCGAGTACAACAAGTCATTAGGGAAATCAAGTAAATAAGCTTACCAACCAAGGACCACAAGTGGGGACTTCATAATGGTCTGCCCTTCCATAATGGGCTTCGGGATGTGCCAATGTCTCCTAACTCCAAATGAGGTTAACCTAGTATCCTGTTAGATGGTTTCTACTTCTAAAGGGGATAATATGTTTAAGGTACATCTTTCAAGAGGTGGTGGCATGTGAGAGATAGGTGAATGAAGTAGGGGATGAGAAGGGACAACCCTAGGCCACACGCTGGGGTACAAGGCTAGCTAATAAAAGGTAAGCCCACACTTGAGTTTATAATGTATAAGAAGGCACAATCATGATACATGAGGTGCCCCAACCTTGATTTTTCCACCCTTCTTTATATGCCTTTTGTCTTTTTATGATTTTCTTTGATTAATTGCTCGGGGCTTGAGAGGTAAGAGCATGATACATCAGATATAGCAGTGAATGTCCCCTTTTAAGGTAGGGCGATTCATTGCCCACCGGGGGTTGGGACAATCATGGGTTCCTATATGATGTAGGAGGCTCATAGATGGGAACCAGGGTGATGACCATGATGATGGGGTAGAGCTCATGTATTGGCTTTTACCCATGTGTTAAATGTGTTTGTCCCAGCCATCTTTTGCATTTTGTAGTACATTTTCCTATTGAATGTGGCCAAAAATGCTTGTCTTTCTTTTTAGCTGCATCAACATCTAGGGCATCATTCTAGGCCTGAACCAAGGTGTGGGCAAGGGGAAGGGTCGAGTTAACCTTGTGTGGACCTAGTGGAGGAATGTGGACCCAGGTGGCAGAAATGATGAATGGGGTAATAACGAGTGGAAAGAGGGTAATATAAGTTGATGAGGGAGTGGGACCACGCAACCAAAATCGGGGTTTTCCGTGACATACCATTCCTAAAGCCAAACGGTCAGTAAAAGAGATCCAGTGGGACTAGAAATGCAAGGTTAATATCCAAAAGGGGTCTAGAGGACAAGGGCACAGACCTAACCCATTCTTTTTGCCAAATTACCCCATTAATCCATGCCCAAAAGTGTCCATGATAAGCAAACTACAATACTCAATTACCAAATGACAAGACATACCTTTAGGTTCGAGAGGCCCACCTTCAAACATACCAATCATGGCAGATGGGCGAGGGGCCACATGGTTGGCTTAAGTGGTGGAGAAATGGCACAATGAGCTAACTAGTGGTTGTAAGGGGCTATTGGCTGCCGGTTGAGGAGCATCTTGGAGAAAAAATAAATATCCTAGGGATATCACCCACAAAATGTGTTATGCAACCAGCTCACAAAATAAAAGAAGAGATAGATCAACGACTTGAAAATAAGCCTCTTCAAGGGGAAAACCTCCTTTACATTACACAAATGAACAATTCTTGGATGATACAAATGACAAAACCTCTTTTCTATATATAAGAGTCTAAGGGGTCACAATATAATCAAAACCTACATAACAATAATATTGTAAGGGAACAACAATAACAATAGTGGGCTTCTATGGGGCACAACAATAACAATATGGGGACTACATGGGCACAACAATACAATAAGGGGGTTGCACTAATAACAATAAGGGGCTACATTAGTAGTATAAGGACCTAACATGCCCCTCTCCTTCAAAAAGTGTTGTCCTCAACACTTGAGTAGTTCTTGATGCTTTTGTATAAAATTTTCATCCTCCCATGTGAAATATTCAACAATTAAGTTCTTCCACTTGATGAGATACTCTGAGATCGATTGATTTTGTAGTTGTTGGGTTCTTGTTTCCATGACAACTTCAAGTTCCACTATGATTTTTCCTTCCTCGCTACGGCAATATTGTTTGAACTAAGAGCTTGTCACCTATAACCTTTTTTAAGCATGAAACATGGAAAACTAGGAGCACTCAGAAAGATGCAGGAACCTACAATTTGTATAATATAGTACCAATCTTTTGAAACACCTTGTAAGCACCATAGTACTTTGGTGATAATTTATTATCCTTCTTAGCTTGCTTGAGGGACATTTGTTTGTATGATTGTAGCCGTAAAAATACCCAGCCCCCTACATCAAAACTTCTTTTGCTGCGATGTTGATCTAGCTATTGTTTCATTCAATTTTGTGCCAAAGTGGGTTTATCCTTTAAAAGTTGGAGAACTTGTTGTTGATGCTCGATGTGATCTTTCACTACTTGAACATTTTTCTTCTCAATATGTCCTTCTATCTTGAGAGTTTGAAGACTGATAATTCCTCCCTATGCATTACAAGATATGGTTGGAATCATTTCTCCTTTCTTTGGGGTTGGTTCCGGTGTATATCCTCTTTTTTTGACATTGCTTGATCCTTTTCTTCCTCCTCTTCACAATCTATATAAAATAATTTCCTCAGCCCACTTATGACCTTTAGTGTATTTTCTATCACACAACTATAACAAATCCCTTTTGCTCTTTTTTCTTCCAATTGTTGTGGTGTCAACCTTGTAGGTTGTGGAAGGCTAGGAGCAACAACACTTCCATCTTTATAGTTATGAGAGGTCGGCTTCCTTGTTGCCATAATTTTGCTTTCAATTTTTCTTGCCAACCTAAATGTCTTCTCCAATGAATCAGGTTCCCAAAGGTGAACCTCATGTTGGATTGTATCCTTTAAAGTCCCTATGAAGGCTTCAATCATATGCTTCTCTGGAATATCATTTACCCTTATATTCAATTTTTAGAAGTCCTCAATGTGCTCAGCCATTGAACCCTTTTGTTTGAGATTTATCAATTGACTAAAGAAGGTGTTGCTTTTCGTATCCTCATAATGTGCTATCATTTCCTCCATGAAAATTGACCAGGTGACAAGTGGTTTACGAGAACAAAGTCCTCTATACCATATAAACTGATTCGGTTCTAAATATAAATATGCAATATGTACCTTTTGTAATGGTTGCACATCATGTAGATCAAAATATTGCTCCATCTATAATATCCAAGTTATTGGATCCTTGCCATCAAACTTCCTCATATCTAACTTTGGGATATGGTGGGTCTTCAATTGAACGTTAGATTCTATGAAATCATGATTAACATTTCTTTTGTTCTCATCATGAGTTTCCTCTATTACCTTTTCGTCATTAGGAAGTCTTTCTTGTAGCAACTTTTTCCAACCTTCCTTGAAACCTTCCCTATCTTTCTTTAAATCTCCCGTGTTGCTTTCAATTTTGCTTCTATACCATCGATATTAGCTTCCACTCTATAGATAAAACCATTTATCTTATAGCTTCGATCACATTCTTCAAATCATCCATCCAAATTTTCTTACTAGGTGTTTCTATTTTCTTGATTCGAATCATTCTTTTTCTTGCTTTTAGGAGCTCAATCTTGAAGCTATTATAACTCTCTAATTTCAGATCTCCAAGTTTTGAAATTTCATATTTTGGTATCCCTTTGAGTCCTCTTTCCAACCTCACAAGTCTGATCGAGATTGGATTCTCCAAGAAAGAGTTATGTCCAATCTCCCACAATGACCTGATTATAGATTGGTTCAGTAGAGCAAACTTGTACGAAGTTAAACGTGTCACTATTTCAATCTTCGGCCCTAAAAAACGACACCCAACAAATTACAATATGTCCTCTTTTTGTCACTTTTTACGAAATTTGAATATGATGCTCAGAGAGAAAGTTATGACAATTTTCCTAAGGTCGCCTGTTTGAGATCGAATTTTGGAGCTTGCAAAAACCCTAACTTCCTCTGATCATATCTCCGAAAATATAGTGAGACAAGATCTGAAATTCATACACGAGGTTTACCAAGATATCGACTCAAATGGCTTTTAATTTCATATTTTGAAGCTTCGTAGAAAAGAATTTATAGCGAAAATGTCACGATGACCTGTTTGAAGCGACGAAACCCTAGAATCCAAAGCTCTGGTACCAAATGTTATACAACCAACTCACAAAATAGAAGAGATAGATCAACGAATTCAAAATAAGCGTCTTCGAGGGAGAAACCTCGTTTACATTACACAAATGAACAATTCTTGGATGATACAAATGACAAGACCTACTTTCTATATATAGGAGTCTAAGGGGTCACACTATAATCATAGCCTACATAACAATAATATTGTAAAGGCACAACAATAATAATAGTGGGCTTCTATGGGGCACAATAATAACAATATGGGGACTACATGGGCACAACAATACAATAAAGAGGTTGCACTAATAACAATTAGGGGCTACACTAGTAGTATACAGACCTAAAAAAATGGTTGGTAACAAGTTACATGAGAGGAAAAGGCCAATTTGGTGTTGAACCAACCCAATTGAAAAAGGTCAATTTAGTACAACGTCATATCAAAGCCAACAAAATTTCATTTCTTTTTTTTTTTAAGTCAATTTTAGATGAGTGGCTTACCTAAATCTCAACTCTAGTCACCCCTGAAAAGCTATTTAAATGGACACCCTTCCCCACTCCCCCAAACCCCACATTTTACTCACACTATTCATTTGAGCTTCTTGAAATGCCTGAGATGTGTTTCTTCAATTGTTGTGGAGAAATAGGTGCAAGGTTGTTTTAAAGAAGTTTTTGGGCAAATTTCCAGAGCTAGTTGAAGAGCTAAGTTGGAAAGCTTTCGACATGAGTTTCTGAGGGAGATTTGGATATACTTCAACGGATTTATTTCTCCAAAGCTAAGTTGGAAAGCTTTCAAGATGAGTTCCTTATGGAGATTTGGATATACTTGAAGGGATTTCTTTTTCCATAGATCCTCGGCCATTTTTGGGTTGTTTTGGGAGGTGATGTTCAAGTGTTGTTAGTGTTATAGCCAATCACTGAGTTTGGCAGACATTATTCGGGATTTCTTATTTCCAAAGATATTAAGCCATTTTTGTGTTGTTTTGGAAGGTGATTAAAGGATTCAATTCTAGATGTTCAAGTGTTGTTAATGTTATAGCCAATCACCGGGTTCGACGGACATTATCCTTGAAGTTCAAAACTCCTCAGACCCTGATCTGAATTTGGACAAATTCATTGAGGTTTGATCCATTGTTTTAAAAATCAGTGCGCATGAACTGGAAACCGGTCGGTTCATTCGGCAACCAAGTCGAACCAAGAAAAAAACCCGGTTTAAGAGCTGACTTTGCCAAAAAATCACAAAAATCGAACCAAACCGACCAGTTTATGACGAAACCGGTCGGTTTATGGTCAAACCAGCTGATTTATTGCCAGGCCAGCTACGAACCCCACAGAATGCAGTTTTGTGAGTTTTGAAGTTGTTTTGAGGGAAATTTGGGGTTGCTTTCCTCCAAAAATAACCCCTCAAGAAAAGCATGCCTACCCTCTCATTTCCATGACACATCTCAACCCTAGCAACGTTGGAAATTAATGGTAATGTTAAATTCTTAAAGTAAAAGTGGCATTTCCTTTATTTTTTGTTTTCATCCTTTTACTTAAATTTTTAACATTACCATGAAATGACTCAGGATGTTTGAGAGTGGTTTCAACCTTATTGGATTTCGTATGGAGAAACTAGAATTTTAGATTTCACTCAAAATTCAGCAGACTTAATGGTTTTCAGGATTTCATGGTTTGAGGGTTTGCAATGTTTCCAATTGATTCTATCGTGTGAGGGTATGAGATTGGCATTTGATCAAGAGCATGAAGCCCTTTAAGAACCTTGATGTTGGTGGCATTGATTGTTGAACTTTGTTGATGTTGGTGGTATTGATTATTGAACTCCTCTACCATGGACTTAACAAGAATGTACCCTTCACTTAAAGGAAAACAACTAGTTAGCCATGCTAATCTTTTTCTACCACATTATAAGGTTGAGGAGATTAACCCTTCACTCAAACCAAAATCATTGGTTAGGCATGTTAAACTTTTTATATTTCTATCATGTTATAAGGTTGAGCAATCCAAGTTTGAAGTCTGAAGATCTCTTGTTGCCATAAGACCTAGGTTGCCTAGTGAGACATTTCAGTAGGCTTGCTAGATTTTGTGGTAACAAGGCACACAAC
Organism: Pinus taeda; assembly: GCA_000404065.3. NCBI lineage: Eukaryota > Viridiplantae > Streptophyta > Pinopsida > Pinales > Pinaceae > Pinus > Pinus taeda. The sequence continues at coordinate 64,153 of APFE030894403.1, read as the reverse complement.
TAGTGCCCACTACTTAGGGTAATAAACACATGGGGCGTCAAAAGGAATGAGAAGCAGAGAGAGTAATTGTCTCTCTTTTTCATTGCTTTATTTGCATAGACTTCAGCGTAATTCAACATTTCAATCTTCAAAATTCAATAACATTAGAACTTTGTAAATATAAATTTTCATAATCTATTTTATACATGAAATCATTATCTACTTCCTACTATATGTTTAAAACTTGTAAGTTTGTAATTGTTAGATTGTTGATGCTCAAATGATTACTCAATAATACTTCATAGTCTAATTTATACATAAAATCATTATCTACTTCCTACTATATGGTTTAAAACTTGTAAGTTTGTAATTGCTAGATGATTGATGCTCAAATGATTCCTCAATAATATACTACGAATGACATTTCTTAATAAATAATAACGTAGTATTCATCTCCATGTAGCACAACCATGAAGCTAAAGGGATTAGGTCAACCAATTGTTGCCAATGTTGTTGGGCATTTGGCTAGTTTTGTGTTGACAAGTGCCCAATCGCCAAGGTAAGGCACAATATTATATGATGTGTTTACTAGAGTTTCCATCCACGAATGTGGGAAAGCTTCCCTTGGGTTCCCCTACAAAGTTTTCATTGAAAAAAATGGTAGCACAAATATACATTTTTTCATATTTTCTACAATTAATTTAGCATTTTGCATGTTTTTTAGAATGTTTATGTATTATAATAAAAATGTAAAAATTATATTACAAAATGTACCCACTCTTGACTTTTCTTGGAAATGCCCCCCCACTTCCACTCCGCTCCATGCTCTAACAACCTTGGTCCTACAGGAAATCCTTCTATGATGAAAGGCCAAGACCATTATGCTAAGACTTGCCCAAAATTCTCTTGCAAATAAGCTTAATACAAGGAGGATTATCCAAGATCATGAAACCTAATTAATTTGAAGATTGCTTATAGTTAAAAAGCATGTGTTCTTCAAAGTTAGAGTTCTCAAATGTTTGTATCCTGAATAATAGCCTAGAAGTTAAGCACATACTTCCTTGCACAATATTTATAGATGGAAATTGCATGATATATCGCAAGGCATAAATAGTCATGTACTTTTTGTGAGTTGTAAGGTAGTCCAATCTTTCAAGGTTTGGATTGCAATGGAATTACATGCAATATAAGTTGCCCTTAATAGTGGGGATCATTTTTGGGTACAAATGAATTATTATGTAGGCATGAATATGTAAGTAGAAACTACTAAGATTGGCAGTTGTCACTTCTTATCGAAAAGACAACATTGTGCTACTTTCAAAGTAGAAGCTACACCCCTTCATTTATATTTGGCTTACTAATTTAGTTTGCGCCTAAGATAAGAATTTTTTGAAAATATATTAACATTTGAAATTGGAGCCAGAGAAAGTACTCCCACCCTTATTTCGTACATAGCAATGGGAGATGCAAATGCCTCTACCTTGGAAAGTATGTAGGAATGTATAAAGTATTTTCCATTGTGCATTAACTCAATCAGAACATGCATTTTCTTTTAAACAAAATAATGAGGTCAAGTGTAACGTTCAACTCATGATCATGTCATCTTTCTCAATCACTTTGAATGCATGTCTTACTTTATGTAAAGAAATGTTACAGTTATCGTTATCGGCAATTCATCACCAGGAGTCCAAAATTTCAATTATCGGCAATATCGGGGAAATTATCGAGAAACTTTAAAAAAAAAAATAAAAAATAAACTCATTTTTTCAATTTTTTAAACTTCTGAAGCAACATCAAATAAACACATTCTCACATAAATATGAAGGATAAAACTACCATATAAAAATGTATAAGATGTCAAGTGGTACAACAAACATCGACACTAAAATATGACATCTGTCACAACTCTCTTGAGTCAGGAGTCTTAATAAGATCAAAGAAAATTGCATCAAAACAAAAAGGTGCATCTCATGAGATGATCATCGTGAGTCATCTAGATACTACAAGCCTACAAGGCTAATCATGATGCACGAAAATGTCAAGTTTCAACGCTTCCCTCTACCCCTTTTACAAGCAAGGTGATTGATGTCATTCTTCCTCTAGAAGCAGTAGGTGGATGTGTTAAGTCTGACCCTAAAGTGGAAGGTGAAACTCTTGGGGAAAATGTGGAAGACGAAGTGGGATGTCTTCCGCGTCTTCCCTTAATTAGCAGTCTATGTGCAGGTGGTTGTGGTTGCAATGGTTGTATCTCTGCCACACTCTCAAATTCAATATCCTCCCCCTGCTCTATATTTGTCTCTCCTACAAGTGGAACATCCTCCTCCTCCTCCTCCTCCTCCTCCTCCCCCTCATCCTCTTGCTCCAACCACTCAGGTGCCTCCTCCATAATAGGCCTCTCGGTCTCCACCCTCCACAGACTTGTGGTGTCGAGTGCCTCCAAAGAAATGGCATTTGTATTAGGTACTTTGTCTATCTGCCTGACCCATAACCTGTGATTGTAATAGACATATACCATGTCCTTGAGGTGATGGACATCTAACCTACATGAGGAACATTTTGTAATTTAATCATTAGAGGAATCATTTAATCAAGATTCAAGACGATGTCCCACCTATGCCATGTATTAAATTAATGAACTTACATAAAAAATTAAATTTAAATTTAAAATTTTCTTAAGTTGCTAACCTGTTGCGCTTCTTGGAGTGTATCTTTTCAAAGACACTCTAGTTGCACTCACACCCTAAAGAGTTGCAAGTTTGACTTAGCACTCGAAGGGAAGCTTTTGCAACTCTAGGACTCTTCTACCATAGTTTGCCCACCAAACATCTACAACAAATAATTGGAAAGGATTCATATTTCCAAGGAAAGACAATGACTTATATTTCAATTTTCCATTAAGCAAGAAATGTCAAAATTCAAATAGAATCATAGATAGTCATAGAAACTTAAAAAGGAAACACATTGAAATTTGAAATTGAAACAAATTTTACTTGTAGCTTACTTAGCATCCTTGCGGTTTTGTCTTGGATAGCCATCTCATACCAAAATGTCCTAGAACCCAACTTATATACCTCAAGTTGTTTGGAAATCTCATTGTGTTCAGTGGAAGTCAACACTGTCCTCTGAATACATTAGTAAAATACATCCATAACCTTTGCATCAAACTTGAATCCACATGCATAAGAGAATGTAGGGTTGAAGTAGAGCCCTAATGCATGAATCGAACGATGGAGAGTGTCATTCCATCACTCATCAATCACAACACCCCATATCTCATCTTGTTTAGTGAATCCATCTTCCCCCTTGTCCTCATAGTATTGATGGATAGCTTCCTTGGCCCTATCCATGGCCTCATACAAGTAGCCCATTGCGGGTTTCTCACCATCAACCAAGCGAGGAACCTTTACTAAAGGTTCACTGATAGCACACAACTCCTCTACTCCCGTCCAAAAACTTTGGTTGTGTCTCACAAGTTGGGTTATGACTTGCCCATCCACTTTTGTGCTATAGAAACAAGCATTCCACTCATCTTAGAGAAACATCCTTTGCAACTCCAACATCGAATTGTGAAGAGATTGAAGAGAAATGAAGCTAGTTGCAAAATGTGTGACAGCAAGACGAACCAACTCCTTTCCCCCTTTGAATTGTCTCATGAGTGTTAGAACAAATGTATGATTGTAAATATATTTTGTAACACTCCTAACCAACTCAACAATTTCCTTAACCCAAGGAATTTTTCCCATGTCCTCTACCATCAAAGCAATGCAATGGGCGGCAAAAGGAGTCTACTATAATGCTTGATACCTCTCCATGAGCAACTTGCTAGCAAAAACATAGTTAGCAGCATTGTCTATAATGACTTGGACAACATATTGCGAACCTATCTCCTGAATGAAGTTATCCAATAACTCACATAACAATTGTGCATCTTTAACATAGGCAGATGCATCAATAGATTTGATAAATATTGTCCCCCTGGGACAATTAACCAAGAAATTCAAAATGCACTGCCCTTCCCATCTGTCCAACCATCTGAGATAACGGTGCATCATGTGATCTCCCATGATTCTTTCAACTCAGCCAATCTCCTTGTGCAATCAGCCTTTTCCCCTTGAAGGAGATGCCCTCTCAAGTCATTATAAGAAGGGCCCTTATAGCCTGGACCAACAATGGCAGCAACAACAAACATGGAATGGTAGAATGGGTTGTTCTTGGCAATGTTGAATGGTATGTCACTCCATAGAAAGCATTTAGCCACAATTTTGTCAGCCTCTTCCTTCTCCTTTGATTTCACCATTGACCGAATAGAAGGTTGCCCCCTAGGCACAGATCTTGGCACAAAAAAAGGTCAGGGCACTGAAGGGCCAGGAATTGTAGAAGGTGTGCCCAAGGATTAGCTTTCCCCCAATGCTGAGAAGCTTGTGGATCTATTTTCCATCTCAAGCCTTGCTTCTTCCTTTTGATCTCTCTTCTTATGCATTTGAAAAATGGATTGGTTTGCAATATGGATAATTTTTGGGGCGTTGCTAGGCCAATCTCCACCTCATTCCCTGGTATTCTAGCAAGAAGGTATTTCAAACGGTTAATTCCACCAAACCTTTCCATACCACATAGCTTGCAATTCAACCTCATTCTATTATGACCCTCATAAGGTAGACCATACCTCCAAATTGGATCTAATGGCTTTGGGATTTTGATTCTTGGAATGTGTAGAGTTTGTAGACTCTAGAGTCTAGAGCACTAATTCAATGTATAAACCTACGGGACAAAGAAACGAGCGGAACTTAAAATTACAAATTCTGAAATAGAATACAAATTCACAAAATTGAAAAAACATGAAAAATGATCCAATTAAAATACCCTAGCTACGTAAGTATTAAATACTCCAATCAAAGAGAGGAAAGAAAGGTATATCTAATGAACATTGCATTCCCTATACTAGATCTTGAAAAACAAAGAAAATGAATGAGAAATTTTTTTACATACCTGGAAATGTGGAAATGGTATATTAGAGTAGATATCCACTCCACAAATACTCAGCTAATGGCAAAAAAAACCTATGGAAATCCATTTGTACACTAGTTATAGTCAAGTCATCAGGTCGCTATACCTCTCAAAGCTCAATCCTAGCAAGCAAAAAACCAAAATGACCAAAATAAATCAAACCAGACTAGACCTCCATAAAAGTATGCTTTGTTTGTACTTGTAGTAATGAACCTCACTCAATAAAAAGTCAAACAAGAATTTTCTATCAACTTCATCATAGTCTACATCACTTTTTTTCGAATTAATGTTTAACTCAGTGTTGCGAACATCACGATTTTTTCGTTGCGCCGATTTTTTCGACACTTTTTTTATTTTCAAAAAATCATAAAAAAATTCGCAATCCAATTGATAAAAATAGTGATCGCTGAAAACGACAACTTACAAATGCAATTTTGAGGGTTTTTTTTGTCATTTTTTCCAAACAAAGGGCAAGAGTGAGAGTTAAGGAGGCGGAGAAGTCATCTTAAAGGACAAGAGAGGAGAAAAGTGAAGGAATTTAGCATCTCAAGCAAGAAAAAATCAAGTTTGGACCAAGTTTCTTCAACAAAACATGGTTTTCAGGTATGTGCATCAAATTTGGCCCTTTTTTGTTTTTTTTTGTTTTCCCTTGGGTTTCTATCAACCATTTATTTTCAATAATTTTTTACTGGATTCAGATTGTGTTTTTTTCATTTTTGTTGCATATAGTGCAGAGAGTTTATTTTGGTCAAAAATGCAAAAACTTGATTGCTGAATTTATTAGTTTAATTTCTTCTTGTGCCCTAGTTTTTTTCCATCATTTTTGCTTGGGTTTGAATGTGTATTTTTTCCATTATTGTTGCATTGAGTTGAGTTTTTTTTTTGGTCAAAAATTCAATATGTTGTATGTAAATTTTATTTTATTTTTTTTAACTTGCAATTCTTCTTGTGCCTTAGGTTCAACTTCAAACTTCAAACTCCATCTTACATTAAAACTCAAAAGTTGAACAAAGTTACAAACATGCTAAGGAAATTGGACTCTCTGTGGGAATTTGGTGAACTTGATGGAAGGTTTGACCAATCAAAGTTGACTTGCAAGTTATGTGGCCATCATATGACAGGGGGGCATATAGATTGAAGTATTGCCTTGCACAAATTCTTGGACATGAGGTAGGACCTTGCACAAATACAAATCCAGAAATCATCCGAAAAGCCCTCAGATCATTAGAAGAAATAGAGCAAACCAAATTGTTCAAGGCAGCTCTGAATGATTCAACTAGTAGGGACTAGGAGTAGAGTGTCTGGATTGGGATGTGAACATGAGAGTGGCACTACTTCTACTTCAACATTAGTATCTACAACCAACCTTGTAGCTGCCTCATCATTTTTTGTTCCCAGAACCACACCTGGTTCACAACCATCTATCTCTTCAATTATTAAAAAAAGGGAGAAAGAAGAAGTTAACAAGTTGTTGAGCAAGTTTCTTCTTTGGAGTGATATTCCTTTCAACGTTGCAAGGAAAAATCCATTTTTCCAACCCGCAGTTGATGCTATTGTTGTTGTTGGCCCAAGGTACAAAGTCCCTTCCTATGATGACTTTAGAGGGAGCATTCTTCAAAATGAAAAGGTTGACTGCACCAAGAGATTGGAGGAGTTTAGGACATCATGGGCACACACAGGATGCACTGTGATGTCAGATGGTTGGACCGATAAAAAGGGTAGAAGCCTTATAAACTTCTTGGTTAATTGTCCCAAGGGGACAATGCTTATGAAATCTATTGATACATCTGCACATATCAAAGATGCACGGTTATTATTTGTTGGATGTGTTCATTCTGGAGGTGGGTCTAGAACATGTTGTCCAAGTCATAACGGACAATGCTACAATTATGTTGTTGCTGGCGAGATGTTTATGGAGAGGCATCCTACCTTATTTTGGACACCTTGTGTTGCACACTACATTGATTTGATGTTGGAGGACATAGGAAAAATTCCTTTTGTCAAGGATATTGTTGATTCATCAAAAAGCATTACAAAATTTGTATATAATCATGCATTTGTGTTTCATTTGATGAGAACATTCACCAACAACAAGGATTTGGTGCGCCCTGCCATTACACGGTTTGCCACTAATTTCATATCTCTTCAATCCCTCTTGAATTCTATGTGGGATGTGAAGAGAATGTTTATTTCATATGAGTGATGTGCTTTGGCATTTAGCCGCAAACCAGAGGGAGAGGCCATATGCATATTAGTTTCATACCAGGAAATCTTTTGGGCGAGAGTGCAAGAAGTGTGCAGCATCACTAAACCTTTGGTAAAGGTCCTTCGATTAGTTGATAGAGACAAGCCCGCAATGGGCTACTTGTATGAGGCCATGGATAGGGCCAAAGAATCCATTCGGACCTACTATGATGATAAGGGGGATGAGGGGTTTCAGAAACAACTCCTCCAATGGGAAGTGATTGATGAGCGATGGAAATACACTCTATTGTCCCATTCATGCTGCAAGGATCTACCTGAACCCCGCATTTGCTTACTCTTGTGGCTTCTTATTTGATGCTGAGGTCATGGATGGATTCATCACTTGTGTTCAGAGGATGGTAACATCTCTAGCAGAACGTGCAGAAATCTCCAAAGAAATGGAGATATACAGGATGGCAGGTGGCACATTTAGCTTTGACATGGTTGTGGTTGATAGGAAGACTAAAAAGCCAAGTATGTTTTAGTTTGTTTCAAATTTCATTGTCTCTTCAAGTTCATAACTTCATACTTTGCTTCAACTTTCAAATTTCATTTTTTTCTTATGTTTATCTTATTTGTTGTAGATGCATCATGGAGAAGCTATGGTGGCAGAGTACCCAATCTCTAAAAGCTTGTCATTCATGTGCTCAGCCAAACATGTAGCTCCTCAGAATGTGAGTACAACTGGAGTGTATTTGAAAAAATACACACCAAAAAGCACAACAGGTTAAAACTTAAAATATTCCAAATTTCCAATTAATTTTTTGAATTTATTAAATAATATTTTTTATAATTATTATTTTATTATTTATAATTTATTAATTTATGACCCGCATACAAGTTGGAGTCCCAGCGACTTAATGACATGGTCTATGTCTACTACAATCTTCGATTGTGGGTGAGGCAACTTGAGAGAACACCTGATGTAGAGGCCATCTCATTGGATGGGATTGACTCCACTATTGCATAGAGGGTTGAGGCCGAGAGGCCTCTCATGGAGTCGGTCATTGATTGGTTAGAGCGGGAGGTAGTGGAGGGGGTGGAGGAGGAGGAGGAGGTGACACTACCTACTCAGGCTACCCCTGTCACCAGTAGAGGACGTGGTCTACCTCCTATAGCTCCTAGTTCTTTAACTTCTAGATCACAGCAAAGTCCACTGCCAACTCCACCGCCATCTACATCTAAAGGGAAATCACAAGAGGGGCTGAGGAAATTAGTGGTATTAGTTATTTGGTTCATTTCATTGTATATGACATTATGACTCATGATATGAGATACATTATTATATTTTTTGTTGATATTTTGACACTGATTTGGGACTCAAGACTTAGTATTTAGGACATGATTCACTGTTATGTGTGATGTAGCACTAGAAATGATATTACACATCTTATATATTATTTCTTTTATCATATTTATGTGTCAATGCATTTATTTTATGTTGTAGATACTTTAGATATTAAAAAAAATGAATATTTTTGTATTTGCTGATTTTTTCCCGATTTTTACCTATTTTTTCCCGATTTTTCCAATGTTTTCCAATTTCGGACCCTCGCTGATTTAATCCCAATCGCGATGTTCACAACACTGGTTTATCTAGTGACAATGTCCACATGTGCCATTATTATACTAAACAAAATTTAGCAAACCACCAACTCTACCTAAATAATTGGTCAATCATCTCTATTATCCCATAACTTATGTTGATTGTTAAGTCTATCACTCCAAATGTTGCACAAATTGCTCCCTCCATCGAAAAAGAAATCTAAGACTCAAAGACCACTCTTATGTAAGTCCAACATGTATACAAAGCAAAGCAAACTTGTATGAGTGGTCCACTTTGAATCAAGGTCATGCTTTGTAAGAGTAGAGTTATGCAAGTTTGATATGCTTTAGTGCTTGAAACAACACCCAAGTCTACCTCGCTCTACTAGATGTCTAACTTGTGCTAACTGCACTAATATATTCACTCTTCTTTACAGTTTACAACGAGTCAATTATGCCAATCAATGTAGTGAAACTCACATGTTTTGCTTAACAACAAAACCCTCCTTAGTAATCCTCTTTGTCCTAAGTCCATTCCTTTATGTTGTGAATACATCTTAGAAAACCCACCATCCTTGTATAACACATATGTAGATTGAGGCTTTGCTTTGTGGAATAAAATCAAATGAGAATTCAACCATCCATGCTACTTAGCAAAAATTCCAAGGCCTAAATTACTTTAGCCAAGTTGCTTAGTCTCCAAGGTTTATCTAGAGTTATTTTACAAAATTTGTGTCTGTCTCCAAAATGGACTCATCTGTATAGGCCAATTATTGCCTTTTGAAGAAAAAAAAATTTCAAACTCACAATACTTTTTCGATTGTGAGGAAACCCTAATCATGACGGTGGTTTCTACAAGTGGCCACATATTCTCTGTTATAGCAATGGGGGAGGCTTGAGATAAGATGGTCATTTCAAGGGACGCAATTGCTTCCAAAATTAGGCCTGACACTTGGAATGGGGAGGACACTCAAAAAATTTTGAAGTATTGAATTTTGGGTTCCTTGGGCTCGACATGGGGTTAGGGACCCTCTAGGCCTACCTGCCCCAGTAAGTCGATGGCCTTGGATTTTTTGGATGATTTTGATATCACAAAGGGTTTCACTCCGGCAAGTGACTTTCAATCTACAGTCACGATTCCTGACTTTAATACATTCCAATTTATAAACCCTCATGGTTTCAACTTTAGTAATCAAGTTGGATCTCAAGGGCGAGCCCCTTCAGTAAGCTGATGAACTCCCAGGGTTTTTCAGCAAAGACTTGCACGAGGGAGCAACTTAGTAAAAATTCAAATCATGTCAAGGTTGGCTCCCTTAAGAAATTGTTGAAAAAAAAAGGTACCAGGGAGGTGTTTCCTAGTGCTTTTTGCCTATCTCCTAGGAAAACACATGAGACCCACTTTTTAGTATGAGACTCTTCACTCACGCATCATGGATATTATTGTATAAATGGTATAACCACCTTATAGTTTACATATTTTTAACTTATCCCTAGGGTTTGTAAATAGATAAATATGTTTTTATAGAATAAAAGCGAGAAAAATATTATTATTATAATCAGAAGGCTAGTTAGAGTGGCTCCCTGAAGAGATTGTTTTGTGGATGGATTTACTTCTTTGGGGATGCTCATTTGCTAAAGTTTTGAAGGTTGAAAAAAATCTTGAGTAAGTGGTCTCACATTGTCTTGTGGTTTTCTTTAGAGATTAATATAAGTGTAATTCTACTTCTCTAGTGGTAGTGGCACATTCTCATGGTTTCTTCTTTAACAAACCCTTATATTCAAAACTTTTGGAAGGTTGCTAGTGGAGTATCATTCCTTGAACCATCTTGAAGTGTTTTGGAAGATACTAGGTGGATTTTCTAGGGTTTTTAGTGGACGACCCTACATATCACCCTAGATTTACTTACATCTCTTCAAGGGACTACTTAATTGACCTCATGTGCCCAAAAAGTATAGTAAGCACTAGTCTTCTCCCTTTTAGTCGATCACATTTTGTAAAATCAAAGTTTATTATGGTTTAGGGTAATTTAAGGTTTTGTTTAGTTTACCCTAGACCTCTAGTCATGCATATTTGACCTAAAGTCTAGGGTTTCCTTTCATATTCTTTGATCTAAAATCCTAGGGTTTTTTGCATCTTTGACCTACAATCATTTTATTTCATAAAATTCGCATTGTTGATTTATATTGTTGCATAACTAGGGCTAGACATTATGTTTTGGGTTGATGCTATATGACTTGTAAATTTCTTGGTATAAAAGTTAATCAAACCATAAGATTTATTCATTACTTCAGCCTATTTTCTACAAGTCCATAACTCATTTTGGGGGTTGAATTGTACTATTGTTGTAATTTCCAATCTTTATGCAAGTTTACAACCACCATTGATAATTTCAGGTTTGAGTGGTCTGGGCATTGCTTTGCATATGATTGTTACTTGATAAATCCCCTAAATTAGTCTTAGAACACTTAAATTAAATCTAGAATTTACTTTGAGTGACCACCTTATCTTTGACTTGCTTGATATATCTTTTTAGTGGCAAATTTGGTATACTTAGGATGGTATATCTTAGGAGTCCTACGTTCTACAAGGAAAGCCTCCCTTGTGTTGGATTTCCTTCACTAAAACAAGCGAAGTTATTGCCAAGGTGACAGTGTTAACACTTCTAATGTTCCACTAAGTCTTGACACCTTCGGAAGGCTTTACATAAAGGTGCAAGATTTTGTGATAGCACTTCTCACACAATAACATCGACCCCAACACTTCAAATCTTTTCTAGGTTTTTCCTCTCACATACCCTATTGACTTCCTATCACACATCAAACCAAGAATAAAAACTCAAGACATGTTCATCAACAAGATACAATGATCTAATGAACTCCCTTCTACCATGCTTGTTATCCATCCTAGGATTTTCATCCCAAAAACCCTAGGTATTTTTCTCTTGCATCACACTATCACCAAGACCTCTAAACAACACTACAATGGAAACTCAAGAGTACATTTACATAATCTCCAACCCTTCATTAAGCTAAGCAACACACCAAGCTCTAAGACTCCTCTAGCTCTATATGTTCTTGCTCTAGGGTTTACATCACACAAACCTTGGGTCTTCTACTCTTGTAACACACAAGACAATCCCTAATGCTAGCATTCATCTTCATGTGTCCTTTGGGGTTTACATCACAAAAACTAGGCATTGGTCCTTGCGACCCACCATCCTATGGGTAACCCGCAGGGGAATTTTTCCTCCATTTGATCTAGCTTGCCAACTAGTAGCCTCACTTTGATCCACAGATAGCAAATCTCAATTGCCTCTCAACCACTCTTTGATCAATGATTTATGCCATCTTAATAGGTCACTTGATGAGAGTGGTTCTTCAAATATGAGGTATGCTAACCATTTTTGTATCAAGTGAGTTCTTTTAATGATGTAAGGCATTCTAGTATGGAGCACAAATTTAATTGGATGATTAACCATTTAATTGTATCCTTGTTCCCTTGCTTCACCTTGGTGGTTATTTCCCGCCCCGAGTCCAATGTGACCCTCCCTGAGGCCTCTTTTTTCCATTGTCTAGGACAAGCACAAATAGGAGGCCTTGATTGATGATGTGTCTCCATGTATTGACCCTTAATTGCCACTTTTTTCCCTTCCCCTTGTCCCATTTCCCCTCTTCGAATTGATTGCGTATTGCTCACATTCGTTGGTTCCCCTCTGTGCCACGTCTTTGAGTAAGGGCCTAGAACCTTGAACCTAAGAGGTCGATGAAACTAAAAAAAAGTTAAAAGATCTGGGATAAGAGAAAGTGCATGGACAAAAGCCTAATTTGAGCCCTACCCCTCATTAGCCCTCACCTAGTTCTTGGCATATCATGGATCTATCTAGATTAAAAAAAAATTTAATGTCCTAACCCCGACCAGCAATGAAATGCTACATCTTGTGGGATATTTGATGCATCTATTGAACCTTGTAGACCAAACTATCCATGCAAAGAAGAAGAATGTTATTGAAAGAAAAAGGCAAACTCAACGGGTGGTAAAAATAAGTCGAGGAAAGGGGTAACTTAGGTCCCTCTTCACATCATATTACTCAAGGACATTGGTTGCATAGATTGTACACCACAATGACATCTTCCATGAAGATAAACCCAATCCATTATCACCTTTCACTAACACCTTATGATTGATGGGTTAGCCTAGCAAATGTTCTTCACCTTGAGATTGGAAGCCCCTACTAGGGCCCACTGATAACCCTCCCATACCTTAGTGGGGTAACTTGCTTACAAGTCTTAAGTCAAAAAGACATTTGAAGATGAGGTTTGTGTGATATACTTTGATGCATTGTTCCATTAAATATGGCCAACTCTGATACACTTATGGTTTGAGGTACCTTTTATGATGATCACACTTGATTCCATGATCTATATTAGGTGCTTGCTCCAAGTTTCAGTGGCCATCCCCTAAGGGATCTCAGTGTACTTCTTCAACACTTTAGAAAGGAATGACCAACTCATGTTTTGACTCCACCAAAGCACTTCCACGTAAGTCACTGCACACTTTTTTTAGGGACGTTCATATGATGATTTAACAGTAGAGATGATGTCTTCCTCATCCTCCAGTAGTTTGGACGTTGAGCATTGGAGTTGGGGCATTGCCTCCTCAGTTGTTGTACCCCAATATCTTGCAGGAGAAACCCAGGTTAGCTTTGTACCCTTCTTGATGGTTGTTGCGATGTGATGTTGGACCCCTTTGGAGTGGCTTGTGCACCTTCTGGATTGAGGAGGTTGTTTCTTTTCCCTATTACATCAGCATACTTGAGCTTGGAAATGTGACATGTGCCCCATTAGCATGACCTCTTGGAGATGATGGACCACTTTATGTTGTTAATGGTTTCTTAATGATGATGGAGCACCTTCCTTTGACTATGGAGATATCTTGTTGATGTTGATCACTGTTGGACGTCTCCCTTTGCACCTTTTCATGAGAGAGAGGCTTATTTGGGGCACAACATCACACTTGCTTGTCTTATTACTCTCACATGTAGGTTAATTTAAGGCTTTTGTTATGTTTTTGACTTGAGATGGCTATTCTATCGGTCGACCTATGACTTGAGCATCTTGTTCTGTGGATTATGTTTATTGTGGGGCTCCTTTTAGCCTTTTTGGAGTGAATCGACTCAAGCTAGGCTTCTAAAAATAGGTAAGTCGAATTCATTTTTGGATCATCTTAGCACATTGAATTATATCATTTATTGACTTCTCTCTTTACTAGTGTGTAATGGAGGCCTAGCTGAGCGATTAGGCCTAGTTTTTTTCTCCTTGGGGGATTGAGCTCTTCTCAAGTATTTTCATTGTAAATCATGGATTATGCATGTGAAGTGAGATGGTTTAATTATTTTTTTGGCTAATGTTCATGGGAGTTGTTGCTATTATTGTTAAGTAGGTTAATTTGGCAATTTTGTGCATGTCCCTTGTTGAGACTATCCTCATTTTCTAAAGTTTAGAGGAGAAAAGGTTAACTCTTCTCCCTTGAATTTCTTGGGAATTAAGAACCCTAATTTAAACCCTAGGGCAAGTAAGTTAATTTTCCCTAGAATTTTAGAATTAGGTTTTCCCCTTTTAGATGCCCTACGTTTAGGTTCCTATCCTAGACGGCAATGACGTAGGTGGAGAAGGCACCAATCTTCATCCATCTTGTGGCCTCAATACTATTTTCTTTTAATTTTACAAAAGCTTAGTTTAAATAAAAACTCCTTTTATCTTATTCCCTTGGTATTGGGGATAAATGTTGCTACAATGTATTTAATTAGTCTAATATTCCTCATTGATGAATCTCCTAACCATTGGAATTGGTTTGAAGTGCATTTGTGAGGCATTAAATTAGACTTTCTTGAATTTTTCTGCAACTAATTAGGGCTGACGTCATTGTTTCAATTTCAATTATTACCTAACCTAACCGTGAAAAATTGTTGATTTTTACTTCCTAAGTTGCTAATTTTCTAACCATTCATTACATGTAAATTTCATGCATATTGAGTGGTTAGTTTTGTTGTTGTAATAAAATATTGCTTGCTTTTATAAACTGCAGATTTTTTCACTAGTTACAGAAGCCTTTTGTTTTGCATGCTTCGGGTGTGTTCCAAAACCATATTTGATATCTCAATGTCAAAGAAACCTTAGGATTGACCTATAGACACTGTGAACCCCTTTGCTTGCATGGAACTCCATCTTCACCTAGCCCTATCCTTTACAAGCATAGGAATTGGTGGGTTAGTTTGTAGGATCCTTGGGGGACACTTAGATTTAATCTCAGGTTATTCGATCGCTTAATCGTATCAAGAATCTTGTTGAGCACACCCTTATACTAAGAGGGGTTGGGGGGGTGTGGTGAGGTGAATCAGTATAAGACAATTTTTACTTATTCAAACATTCATGAATCATAAGAAAACAATCACATATGAGATCAATCAGTTGCAAAATGTGGAAACCCTTTTAGGAGAAAACAACAGAACTTCTTTTTATAACTCTTTATGGGCACCAACCTACTTGAGACACCAATCCCCACTGCTAGAAATATTCATAGGCACCAACCCACTAGAGACACTAATCCCCACCGTTGCACATATTCGTAGGAACCAACCTACTAGAGGCACCAATCCCCATTGTTTCAAATATTCATAGGCACCAACCTACTTCATTGAATTTGCTTGTTATTTCTGCCTTCACTAGGCCTACTCACTACTTCTTTTGCCTTCACTGGGTCTACTTTATGCTTCTACCTTCCAGGTATGCCTCTGCCAAAACTTGTTTTTATTTGGCCTCTCCCCTAGAACGAACTTGTACAATATGCCACATCCAATTTTGGAAATCTCATTCTAAAATTTTTACTGAAGGCACTTATGTATGTCTCCTCGAATCTCCGAAAATTTCATAATCTAAAGTCCCAAAAAAGAAGTTACAACAAAAATTCTAAGATAACATGTTTGAAACTAATTTCAAGACCAATCAAAAACCCTAACTTCCACGAGGCATATCTTTGAAAGTACAAAAAACCAAAGTTTGAAACTTTTACCACAAGTACCTAGACATCTCACCCATCTCTCTCAAGATTTCACAATTTGAAACATCTCAAAAAATAAGTTATAGAGAAATTATCAACTAACCTATTTGAAGTTGAGTTCAGACTATTCAAAAACCCAAACTTCCACAGGGCATATCTTCAAAATTATAGTGAACCAAATTTTGAAATTTTTGCCACAAGTACATATTGATCTTGTGTCTCTCTCCTTAAAATTTCACAATCTGAAACATCTCAAAATTATAGCGTAAATGTCAAAGTAACTTGTTTGAAGCAAATTTTAGGGGCATTCATGAACCCTAACTTCCTCAAAGCATATCTCTAAAAGTATAGTGAACCAATGACTAATTTTTTTACTAGATGAACTAATGCCTGAAATTTTTACCACATGTACATAAAGATCTCGCCTCTATCCAATCAATTTCACAGTCTGAAACATCCTAGAAAAAAGTTATAGCGAAAATGCCACACTGACTCATTCACTCCATAAATCACATTTTTGCTCCACCTTTAAAACCCCTAAAGTATTCCCCAGCTTCTCTTATGCACCTCAAATCTCTTCTTGCTTGGATGATCTTCAAACATACTCATCTATCCTTTAGTTATATTGTTTCTACATTCACTTATGGGGCTGACTTGTGAAATTAGTTGGGCCCACCTGACAAATATTTCATATATCCTCATTGTTATGGGAGTTAGATGAACATTGGAAAGGTATTGAAATAAAATTTTCAACCATATATCTAGTGCTCCCATTTTATCTAGGTCTTTAGAATAAAAAAGCCTTCAAAAATAGGGTATCCAAACTAGGCATCAAAAATACTAGGTATCCAAACAATATTTCCAACATTTTTCATCTTCCAATCTTTATCTTAGACCTTTGTCTTCTCCCCCATGTCTCTGACATCAAAGACAACAATATTTCCAACAAAACCTCCCTTGTGGTAGCTCGTTGTCAGCACTAAAATAGAAGAGGGACTATTGTTAAGGTGATAGTGGTGACACTCTTATCTTATTGTGCGTCTTACTTGCTTGTTGAGGCTTTGCACAAAGGTGTAAGGTTTTGCATTGACAATTACAAAAATAGAATAACGAGTACATCAATAGAGAGTAATGACAAAGGCTCTCTCATCCCTTTATATAGCATGAGGGAGGCCAACATAAAACAAGGACTAGGCCCATACAAGTAACTCTAGACCTAAGTCAACAAGGCAAACCCACATGCTACACTCTATAATACAAGGATGACAAGTGCCACGCCAGAGTTTTACCCCACCCCAAGATGGTGCACCCTCAAAACATAAGGCCCTTTTGGACCCAATGCAAATCTTCCAAGATACTGTGCTACCCAACAAGTCGTTAACCCAGTGCTCCAATTTACATGGTGGATTAATCCCCTAGTGGTTTCATGCAAGGTGCTCCTCTGCTCCTCCACTTGTTATGTGCATATATCATCTTTTGCCCAAAGCTCCTCAACATGTGTGCCAGGGATAAGTGTCATGCTCGAGTTGTACCCAACCCCAAGGTGGTGCACCATCCAAACATAATAACTCCTTGGGACCAATGCACCTCCTCCAAGATGGCTAATTATCTATCAAGTTCTTAACCCAATGCTCCCTTTTAGATGTTGTTTTGTTCCCCAAGTGTCCTCATGCAAGGTGCTTCTCCATTCATTCTATGCCACATGTCTTTGTGCCCAAAGCTCCTCAATTTGCATGCCAGTGATGAAAAGTCACATGCTAAGGCTTTACGTAACCCCAAGGTGGTGTGCCCTCCAAACATAATGCTCCTTTGGGACTAGTGCACCTCCCCCAAGATGGTGTTCCATTTTACATGGTGGTTTGTTCCCAAAGTGTCATCATGCATGTGCTTCTCCACTCGATGTGCACCACATTTCCTCTTGTGCCCAATGCTCCGCAACACGTGCGCCAAAGTAGCAACTTGATCCAATACTCTTCTCAACATATCTGTCTAGCTCCACAACCAATTTCCATGAAATATGCTTCTCAACCCAAGCATTCTCAAGTCAAGTATATAAACTCCAAGGTATATTTCACATGGTCCCATGCTAGTGAGTCTAGGTTCCCTCCTCCACATCCCTAGCACTCATTCTTCTCTTATGTAACTCTTATTACACCTCTTATTCTATGAGGTTCCATCATGTGATTTTAATCACAGTAATGGAGATTTGATGTTGATTCCTTGGCAGATTTCGATCAACTATGGGGGCTTCATCCTCATGGAACCCTCTCTCTTTGTGGCATTATATCATTTGATGGAGATCATTAGTTAGAGAAGTGTCACTTCGCCTTAGTTGGAGGGTGATTGTACTTGCTATTTAGTGGTCTTCTCACATGTCCTTGCCTTGTTGATCACCCCTCAGTTAATTGTTTTTACAAATATGGAGCAAACTATCTCGTTACGGTGGTTTAGTATATATGTTTATCTTGGATGATAGTTATAGCCCTGGGTTTAGATGATGGTGTTAGGAGGTAGGCGTTTCATGGTGTTGTTGATATTTCCTAGTGACTTGGTGTATTGGTGTATGATCTTGGTGTCACTAGGAGGGGTGTTCTACAAGATCCTTATATGTTGGATGTGTGATGGTAATCACACTTGATGTTTGGATGGGTTTACCCTTTTTGTTATGTCCCTCTCTTATGGGATTGCTATGGCAATTTGATTAATGTTGCCTTTGTGGGATTCTCCTAGGTGATTTAACTCTACAATGTCATATCACCTAGGACCAATGTGTTCCATGATGTCAACACCCTCGTTGATATGTTATTTCCTAGGTTCAAGTTAGAGAGTGTTACATTATGATTTAATGGTGACCTGAGCTCTTAATGTTATATGGTGCTTTTGACTTGATAATCCTTTGGTAGTGGTGCACTTTAAGTTGGACTTCATGTTTTGTTATTATTATGGAGGGATTTTGCTAGTAAGAACATATTTTATTTCCATAGTACAACACTTAAAGTGCATCCCTCATTTGCACACATGTTCACGGATATTTAATTGGACTGGCACCCTTCTTTTTTATATGCCTCCTTTTCACACTTGGACTGGCTACTTGTACTTCTGGAAATTATTTTTGGACACACATGTGGGAGGTTTCTTCCTTCCTATTTTTGGAGAGTGCACTTGTGCAAACATTTCTTGCTATTATTATTTCATGGAGTTTTAGCATGGTCAAAACCCTAATTCACCCTTATCTCCTTAGTTTTGCTTTCTAGAGATGTTTTAGTTGTTATTTTGGGATTTCAACTATATCTTTGCTTATGGAGTGCTCCATCCACTTAACATATTGCACATTCACCAATGGAGTTAGTTACCTTAGAATTCACACATGTGGAGTAGTTGCATGCATGCACATTCGTGCCACGAGGAAGGTGCATTCCATGTGGACCCTTGGCATTTAACATGGTTGGATATAGGGGAGCTCGCTTTTATTGAAGATAAATGAAGGCAATGCAAGCTATCGATTTATCTTGGGAGGTATAATCTATCTTATGTTGAATTAGTTACATCTTCCATGTTCCATTACTAAGCACACCCTCATATACATTTGAAGGTGCATTCCTACAAAAAATATTTTGCTTTGGTGGACAGCAAGATAAAATTATAGTAGCTTCTTGACTTAGGCTACAGAAACACATAAGAAAGACACCCTCCTACTGTTATCCTTTAACACCACTTGCCCAATGGACCTAACACAAATATTGATCCTCCCATAATCCTTTTATAATCTATCTTTCATAACATTGGTTTGCAAAAGTCAACTCTTATTGCCTTGGCTTTAGCAAACTCGCCTTAGAGAATCCCCCCTTGAGTTGGAAAAGAACCAACCTAAAGTCTGAAGAGGGTTGGTGAGGTGATAGAGACCACCCTATTAGTTATTTTGAGGTAACATTTAGAAATTAGGACTTTGTCATGGTAACAAGTAACAAGTACCTCCCTTAACCAATTAGCCAACTCCCCCATTATTTACACCCAATGGGATAGTCATCATGCTACAATAGATAACAACCTCCTATATAAGCATACGATGCTAGCACTCTATTCAAGATCAAGCATCCTAGCTAGGTGAAAACATTTTTGATGTAAATTAAAAATATCACACAAAATACTAAAAAGAGAACAACTTTCAAACTTCACTACCATCTACAACTAAACGAAATACCTCTACAAATTCACAATCACCCTCATCAATCGAAAGTGTTGATATTTTGGAATGTGCATGATGCACAGCCATGGTAGTATCATATCACCCCAAGGAACACAAAAAATGCTCAACTTGTACAAAACTTGTCCTTCAACATAATAGCGTGAAATGCAATTCAGTATGCTTCTTAGAAAAGATTGAATCCAAACTAATAAATAGAACATTCTCAATTCAATTGCTTGTAGCCTTGATAGGAAATCTACAAACCTTATTTATGATTCATTTTTTATACTTACCAAATTGTTGAACAACTCCAAAAAAGTAATCCACTTGTGGTGCACACTCTCAATCTTGCTTTGTGTTTGAGAAACTAGAAAGGCTTGTATTGATTCTAACAAACACTCCCGTTCTCAAGAAAATAATATCGCCAACACTTCGCAACTTGAATTGGCATGTAAATTGCTCAATCATACCTTAAATAATTCAAAATTGCAAATGAAAAAGTCTTAGTGATATGCAGTGGGTCTTTGGTGCTCCATCAACCTTGTGCCCATTTTGTATCCAAAGGTTCCCACCTCATTCTCAAAGGCTTGTTGAATATGTAGGAAAGAACTAGAACAATTACAACTCTACACTTGATCTTTTTGAACGTTTCCTCCACACAACACCCCCACTAAAACTAACTTGATAATGATTTAATACAAGAAGGGTGTTCATATGGGAAAACCACACAATAAATTTCCTGAGATAATTTTCCATTTCCCATGAAACTTCATAGGTTATGAATGTTCTTTAACAATAATACATTGACAATGGTTGAAATCATCATTGGAACAATGCTTTGCTCATTCTAGTTCACACAAAATCCAAGATACGCAGGTTGTCACTTGATTGTGTGTTTCTTCAAATTCACTACTATAATTTAACTATTTTTAGATTACTCTATAACTAACTAATATTTAAAATAACTTTGATAACTAACAACTTTAGAATAATTTATTTTATGATTTACAGATTCTTATTCTAATATATTTTTATAATTATAAAATGATCCATTTCGTATTTTAATAAGAATATTGATTTATTTAAGAACGTTTTTAACCCTTATCTAAGTCAACTAGCCATTTCCCGCTCAAATCTAGCCGTTGTCATTACAGTCGTTACATGGTCTAGAATGTTTTGCTATCTATTTAATATGCAAAGCGAGATCTGTTCATTCAACTTGTCCTGATGATGAACCACACTAGTTGGTTCGAAACGCATCGACAAATGAAACATCATGTCATTTACGCCACTCTTAAACTTGATATGGATCACGGAAGCCTCAATACAACAAGAACAAGGTTGTTGGAAGCAAAAGCACAAGGCACCAATTTTAAAAAGACGCCAAGAGAATATATGTGTGTGTGTGTGTATCTTTCTCTTCACAGAAAGGATATAGTTGTAAGTGCTCTAAGTCCTCTTTACAAAAGTATTTACACCTTGTTAAAGCACCCTCGTGACCAATTTATGCAAGATGTGTGATAGAGATGCCATATATCTTCCACCATCTAATAGGACTCAACCTATCATGATATTTAGTTGCATGCATATTAGCAAAGACTCCATGTTCATTAATCTACTTGCTCATTTGTACTTCAACACACTCAACATCATCAAGGGCCAACTTGTCTAATGCATGTATATATCCATTATGTACCTCTAGATATGTGTGGTCTTCTCCTAAACCCCCCCACAAATGCTAGTTTGTCCAACCAATATGAAGAATAGTATTTGGGTGTAAGAATATATGCTAAGGCATGCAGTGGAACATTCAAATTATTCAACATTTTAACCACATGTCTATTGATATGATTATACAAGATCCATTCTCTTGACATGACAGTCTTTCATCTAACCTAACACATTGTTTGTTTGCTCATACACCTCCCTAATCACTAGTTGATCCATACATGCAAGCAAATCCATATTATAAATTGAACCTAGTGAACTACAGAACATATTTAAATCATGCCCAAAACTAAACATCAAGAATGATGTTCTCCACCATCTAAAATTCCTCTTGATTAGATACAAAAGAAGCAAGGTCTTTCAAACCCTAACATGAATCACTTAAGGCAAATCTAGTCTTCACAATCTTAGATCATAGCTCCAACTTAGAGTGATTGTAGAAAATGTATTAGCATGACCATGATTTGTGATAAATTTTATCATACACTTCCCTTTCTTGTACAATGCACCAATCCATTTGTACACATGCTCCTTCAACTTGATAAATCTCGCATCGAAAGATCCAATGTGTGACAAAACAAATCAAAATTAACAACATCATCAGTGATGACTTGACTGAATTGTACAACCCAATTTCTTGAATGTTTTTAATTAAGGTCTCTACTATATTTGAAAAGTCATTGGCTGAAAGGAAGAGCAGACCACTAGTAGACACACCAGAAACATTTATTGATGGCCTACATTTAACATTTATCCAACCATTCGATATAATGGATATGCCATATTCAATACAACCATCTGTAAATTGGTGCACAGAACAATGGATTTTGGCTCTTTACTTGTCTGCTCCCATGGTTCTAGTTTGTCATGCCTAGGGCTCTTGTATTCTTTAGGGGCTTTCTTTTTGGAATATATCGCATATCATGCCAATAGGTGAGCAAAGAACATTGAAAGGTATGTCACATGCACAAAGAACCCTAAACATTTTTGCATCCACATCATCCATGTAACCTCCGTCCAAGAAATCTGGTATTATTCTACATCTTGGATCAACCACCAAACATTTTTTTATGAAGTCTCATATTCAACCTTACCTTATTTTTTGTTTTAATTTTATGCTTCCTCCTCTTCCCTTTGTTCTCTTTTTCCTATCCTTTGTTGGCACTTTCGCGCAACTTTTCATTTCTATCACCTTCTTCATATATGTATTTTTCAATACACACACACATTATGTCTTGTTTTAGGACTACTTAATCAAGTAGAACACTCGAATCAGTGTGTCTGCATGTGCAGTTGTGATGGTTTAATATGACAAACACAATGAACCAATGATGGTAAGAGAATCTTTGAATCTAACTCAAATAAACACAAATGAATCCATAACACTATACACAATTGCCAGAATAATTTCAGAGAAATATCAACTTTGAATTCTCATTAAATAAATGTGTACAACAATGATCCAAATAGCATGAGCCTCAATTTGAACTAACAAACTATCAAGCCATCAACCAATTATGTACAAACTGAAATCAATGAACCTATTACAAATCAAAATTAGGGCATAAATAACAGAGCCCAATGGGATAATAAGTGATTCGCATCCCATCTATAGTCTTCTATCAATAAACTAGTGTAGCATAAAGAACACGACACGAGGGAATACAAAGTAGTTCACATCCCATCTATTTATATCTATATTGATACATTAGTGTACAAGTGTCCAGAAGATGAAGAGACAAAAGGTGTAGATGGCAATCAGAAATGATTGTTGAGCTTCCTAACCAGTTATTGAGTTTTCCATGCAAGTTACTCTAGTGCACCTCAACATCATATGCATCCAATTGGTAATTATACTCGAGATTCATGTGCATTTCAGTGTGCCCCTATGCTTAGGAATCATTCACTTCCACCTATGGAAATTCAGCATAACTGTTGCACTTAGCAGATACATCATACACCCCCGTAAGCTTGTTGTCACATTTCTCGTAACTATGTAGTAATTCAGATTGATTTCTCCTGTTACCAGGGAACGTATACTCTTTCCTGTTCACTAAAACTACAGGAAATGCTTAAATAAATCTGTTCTAATAGATGTCAAAACCCAATCAGAATGAGATCAACACTTGCTAAGCCAAAATAAATTAGGCTAAAGCTATGATGATGAACCTATTTGAAACACACTCATCAAACTAGAAATAATACTTACAGTTTCCATCATTATACTAAACAATTTAGTAAAACCCTAACACAACTCCAATTGCTGGTCAATCACCCTCTATGATCCTATAAGTTATGTTAATTCTGTAACCCAATGTACTTCATTCATAGATCCAAAATTGGCCCAACAATCACTTGTCTATTGAACAATTTTACCTGTCAACTATGATTTGGTTATATAATATGTATGCTTCATATACATTTCAATAGTGACCTCCCTCACCTACAAGATTGCTACCAATAGCATAGCAATAGCTTTGGTCTACTCCAATTGTTGGTCAACCACCCTATATTAGCCTATAAGTTACATTTTTTTCTTATGAACCAATATAATTCATTTAGAAATCAAATAATTTGTGCCTATTCAATAGGCTACTATTATTTCACAAACTGGCCCAAAAATGACAAATTTATTGCACATCTTTACAAGTCAACTATGCATCTCAACAGTGATCTCCCAACCCTACAAGATTACTATCTAATGCAAAGAAATAATGCTACTTCATATTCCATTCTTGCACGCTGCAAACTATCTTAACTCTGGATCTATCAAGCATCAAGAAGGATAAAATCCCTTAAGGTATAAACCTTTCCTCAGGCTTTACACTCATAAAAATTATTTATGGATGTATCTCCAACAGTGTTATGTGTAAGTGTACTTTACTTGCCAGAATGATATATTTAGCTAAAAGATTAAACAAATGGGTATGTTCAAAACAACTGGACAATAATTGATTGGAAACGTGTTGAAACAGGATAAAAAGAAGAATCATTTTGTTTAATTGGGAAACAATAAACTAATACAGCAAATACATGTTGCAGAAAGATTATCAACAAGCATCAATATGATTATCATGAACCTGTTAAGTATATACTTAGAACCATTGCACTTGTCAAGTTGTAATAAAACTTAAGTATCAACAACAATCAAGATGATTATCATGAACCTGCCAAGCATATACTCAGCACCATTGCACTTGCAATAAAGCTTAACAACTACCAATGACCATCAACATGATTATCATGAACCTGCCAAGTATACACTCAGAACTTTTGCACTTGCAACAAGGTTTAACACCTATCAACAAACATCAACATGATTACATGAACCAGCCAAGAATATCCTCAGCACCATTGCACTTGCAATCAAGATAAGTTTTAACACTGCCTTAAATAACCAGCAATCATGCAGTTTCATCTACATGGACATGTATTTGAATTTTTATAACTTCTATCTCACGCTAAGTTTCGCTCTGTTCAACCAGTGAACAACCCTGTGTCTGCAAGACATGGTAGTTAGACGCGACAACTTTCAAAGTTTAGAGCATACTCTACAAAATATATACAAAGAAAAACACCT
This sequence comes from Pinus taeda, assembly GCA_000404065.3. Classification (NCBI taxonomy): domain Eukaryota; kingdom Viridiplantae; phylum Streptophyta; class Pinopsida; order Pinales; family Pinaceae; genus Pinus; species Pinus taeda. Next base: position 38,830 of record APFE030894403.1, on the reverse strand, counting down.
CAGTACAAACACAGATCCTGAAGGCCAGTCTAAACTCTACAATAGAAATAGTGAACAAAAATGATTGGGTTAGATGAAATAAATTCTTTCCAAAATAGAAATAGTGCACAGAAATGATTGGATTAGATGCAATAAAAAATTTCCACGATGAAATTAACCACACACGAAATAAGGATTTTAGAAAAATGCCCAATTTTTTGTAAACATTTCATCAATAGTTTCTTTACAAATAGATCAAAACTAGACATGGCTTTTCACAATGTAATCAATCGTGACAGAAACTAAACCTCTTGAACATTCCTGCTAGCATTTAAAATTTACTATGTAGCCGACGCAAAAATAAAATACAGCGAACCCTGTAAGGTATTTGGTAACCTGACCCAAACTTGAAGAATATTTTGCAGTGTTCCACGGGGACTCGCCCCCCCCCCCCCCCCCCAGGGTTAGTTTCCTCCTCCCCCGGCGCTCCGGATTGGGGACGAGTAGGGACGTTTCCCACGCTCCCAAAATGGAGGAAACTCAGGGGGATGTGCCAAGGAAACGTTTCCCTTCCCTGAGGGGACGTTTCCCCATGCTCCCAAAAAAATGGCCTTGCTTATAGTTTATGATTTAATAGACCTAAAGTGGTACAAAGCTACTCATGTTCTGTATGGGGATAACGTCTTGTGCTGTCTTTTGGTTCCAACAAGCGTTATTTTAGAGGGTTAGTATCATGGAAATTTGCTGGACCATATAGCACGTACATGAATTTTCCCTTTTAAAACTTCTCCTTTTTTTCTCAAGTGATGGCTGGATTACAGTGGGGAGATAATTGGAGTGACAGGCAAAGAATATGAGACATTCAGTTTGTGTTTTTAATTTGCATGACATTTGACATACAAACTATGGAAGCAGCACCTATGTCATGTGGGAAATAATTGGGTGGACTATAGACTAACATGCGTTTACTGCAAGCATGACAAAATACTATGGGCAGCAAGAAATCTCAGGAACCGTCGTTATATATGAATTTATACAGTTACAAAATTTACAGAGAGCACAGTTGCTCAGCTTGAATTCTCAGGTCTGAAAATTATTTTCACCCCTGAAATACACTACTAGTTTGAAGTTTGAACTGCATGGCATTGCTCTAATAAGGTAGACAAATTATCCATGCCATCGTTGGTCACCCAAGTTGGTTCGCAGATGGTCATCCTGCAATCAATGTCATTTGATAGTAAACTGTCAGAAACTCTTTCATGTGACCTTCTCATCTCTCCTGGAACTAAAACTCTTCTATCAGCATATGGTGCACTGTCTATATTATATATAATATAATAAACTTTCTAGCTGTTGGATCCAATACAGCTGGACAACCCATTGTAGTTGCCCCTTCTACTGCCAATGCAGTGTTCCTGATCTGTTCATTTACCTTTTCACAGAATTCAGTGGCTACCTTATCAAGCTGAAGCTCTCCCTCTGTCTGACCAAAATCTAAATTAGAATTTGACCAAGCTGAATTAGAATTTTAAATTTATTATTTTATATGATATTATAAATTTGGATAATGTCAAATGATATTCATATCAATGATCATGCTTTGTAGCTTTTCAATTCAAACCAAATTGTCATAGTGGACTCAATTAATAAATTATATTTTATATTTATAAATTTTTAAGACCCTGACGCTCCCCCACGTTTCCTAAAAAATGGTAGGGAGCTTTTGCATAGGCCGCTTCTGCGCCCCCTCGCTCCCTCGCCCCCTCGTCCCGGAACCTTGGTGGAACATTGGGTCACTGACTGGTATCGTGTGATGAACAAGGTGATCTACTATCAAGATCGAATCTACTTGGTACCCAATGCCCCACTAAGGGAGAAGATTCTACCAGCTGCCCACGATTCACTATTAGCGAGGCACCAAGGGTTCACGAAGACATACCGGGCCATTAGAGAGCGCTTTGCATGGAAGGGCCTCAAGGATGATGTGCTAAGGCATATCTGGGAGTGTGACACATGCCAGTGGAACAAGGGAGAGTAGACACACCTCGCGGGCCTATTGCAGCCGCTTCCCATTCCGGAGGGGAAATAGGAGAGCATATCGATGGATTTCATTACCGAGTTTCCCACAGTACAGAGCAAAGATTGTATCTACATAGTGGTGGACCGCTTGATGAAGGATGCTCACTTCTTCGCCATCCCATCTCGGTACTCAGCCTCACAAGCGGTCAAATTGTTATTAAGGGAGGTGTTTCGGTTACATGGTCTCCCAAAGACTATTGTCAGTGACCGGGACAACTGGTTCATGGGTGGATTTTGGCAGGAGCTATTCCAGTTGGTGGGTACTGAGCTCACCTTGAGTACCAGTTACCACCCTCAAACAAACGGGCAGATGAAAATAGTTAACAAGTGGTTAGAGGGCTACTTTCATAACTATGTGACAGGTCAGCAGAGGGCATGGATATGATGGCTACACTTTGGTGAATACTACTACTACACTACGCACCACATGTCCATAGGTATGTCACCATTTAAAGCGTTGTATGGTTATGACGCATTGTCTTTCACTGACATTTTGTTTGGAGATAGCAAGGCTCCAAGGGCAAAGGACTGGATACAGGAGAGTCAATATATCTTGAGTGCTCTGAAAGACAACATGCAAATGGCCCAAAACTAGCAGAAGCTTTATGTAGACAGGGGCAGAGTTGAGAGGCAGTTCGAAGTAGGGGACTTGGTGTTTTTGAGGCTCCAACCATACCGACAGTCTACACTAAAAAAATGGGGGCTGAGAAGCTCAAACCCTGCTCCCATTGGCCTTATCGTGTCACTTGGAGGGTGGGAGAGGTAGCATATGAGCTGGAGCTACCCTCGGGGAGCCGGGTGCACAACATTTTTCATGTGTCTTGCCTAAAAAAGGCACTGGGACAACAAGTTACAGTAGCTACAGAGTTACCCCTTATGAATGATGAGGGGCATTTGGTGCTAGAACCGGAGGCCATCTTGGATACTAGGGAGGCATCTGCGTAATAAGGTCATTAGGGAGTTTTTGATTCGATGGGTGAATCTGCCAGATGACTTTGCCACCGGGGAAGGGGAGTAAATACTACACCATCCTTCATTGTAGTTGCTTGAGGACAAGCAATGTTTTGGCGGGGAGGACTGTGATATTCCTACTTAGTATTTTACTAAGTAAATATCAATTTTGCTCAATTTTGGTTTATTACACTTAGGAGAAGTGGGCTTAGGGGTCCCACATTTGATTTTTAGCATAGAAGGCACACCAACATTAGAGTTCAATGAAAGATTGTGGCCTTGGTGGAGCGTGGGGGCCACCACAAGGGAATTTCAGCCCACATGGAGAGTACGCTCTCATTGGAGTGGAATTGGTGAGGGTAATTTGGTGTGGGACGACATGGGAAATCATGGAGGCAACTTGACAAAAGGAAGGAGGGACTCTCATTTTGCTCATTCACCTATCATTTCATAATTTGTCTCTTGACATAGCACGCTTGAGCAGTGACCTAAGTCTGCATGTGTTTTTCAGCACATCGGGTGTTTCCGAGCAGAGATCCCAACCCTTGCTTTGGTGGACTTTGAGTGCCAGCCCAGGGAGGGAGTTCTACTTAGTCCCAAATCATACCAACAACAGTGAGGTCGTACCACAAAAGAGAGGAAGCTACAGTAGCGCAGGGACTGTGCAGTCTTGGGTAGAGACACTCCGGAAGGTTGAGGAGTGAGTGTAGTTTGAGGTGGGAACTTGGAGGGAACGCCTGGGGATCCTTCTAACAGGGATTGCAGGTAGTTTTGGAGCATTTAGTAGCAGATTCTACAGGTGGGTCGATTTGCCCAACAGCAGAGCCACTCAAGCTAAAGAGGGTCGAATTTCCGGGGTCAAGCTTTGGCTAAACCCTTCGAAGGTTATTCTGGGTTTATTGAGGAGAGGTCGGGTTTAATTTCCCAGAATTTTCTGAGCAGTGGAGAGGGCCCTAGTAGCAGATCCTTTCAGGCAGCAGCACATTTCTAAGCAGCTACAACGCAGTACTTGGCCATGATAGCAACAGTTTTTGAGGAGGGTGTCTCACTTGTCTTTTTGGGCTTTGCTAGCTTGCCTAGAGCAAGCCCAGGTGCACTCGTTCCAGCACCTATTTGTACAACTCTTTCCATTAGTCAAAAGATTACACAATGCAATTTTTGGGTGTCAATTTGTGGTCTGATTGCTTGTTACTGTTTCATGGTGTTTTTGTCTATTTTTCTTTGCATATTTGTTCTTAATTTTCCTTAGGGATATTACATAGGGCATCAAGAGAAATATTTTGTAGCCACTCAAACACCTTGAAAATTGGTCCACAACTGCGCTAGGGTCTTCTTAAGGGGCCCTTCAAATTTGAGCACAATCCGACATTGGAATCCTGAGATATCGCAAGCCCTAGCTCGAGGATCATTTCTCTGTCTAGGCTGATTTGGGTTAGTGTCCTCATTTGGATCATTGCATTCAAATTTCAAAATAATATTAGCCCTTTGATCCTATTCTCCTCCCTAATTAGGTCAAGTCCCTCCTTGAATGATCAACTCCATACTCTTGACCTAGTTTGGGTCCACTTGGCTTCTTTGTGGTCCCACAGATCCACAGCTCAAATTCCGCAAGGATTACTTGGAAGCCATTCCTTCATTGGGATTCTTGAGTCTAGGAACCGTCTTGTCAAAGCATATTCCTCCAACCTGAACTCAAGAATCCCCTTAGCCCTTCCTAGAGAGACTATCTCCTTGCTTCTTTAGCAAGTAAGCCATTTGTCTAAGCCTCTCTTGAGAATAGGCTTTGGGAATCACTTATCTATTATTGTTTCATTCATCTAGTGATTCCCCTTATACTGGGTCTCCTTCCATCGGTTAAAATCCATAAAGAGCAGGGAGCCTTAGTTGAGGTGACAGTGGGCTATCACTCCATTGTTGCCCCTTGACCTAGTAGTTGCTTTATAGGATCCGCTCCTAGGACCTTTGCTAGTTTGAGGGGTAACAATCTAGTAGTCTTGAAATTTGAGACTAGCTATTTAGTGTAGCATGTGGTCTACTATTGAACATTTAAGTGGAGACATATATCGTGGTGTCGTACGTTTCAAGAGTATTTTCAAAAACCCTATGCCATATATACAAATCATTAGTTCTAAATTCTCCAATTCTTAGCACTAGGTTCTGATATTCATGGTTTCTTTTCTTCCTCAATTCATATGGTGTATCTCTACTATAGTTGGTGACATACACAATGACTTTATTGACTCGCATGACCACTTTCCTCTCCCTCAAGTCTTGATCTAATTGTGGTTGGAGCCTTGCGCATATAGAAATTATATGCATGAACCATATTCATATTTAAACTTACACCATTCAATCAAGAACTACTTCATCAATCCAAGGCAAGTCTCATGCAAAATATCTCTCCCAAGAAAATTCGCTCCACCAAAGATCACATTGCGTTCAAGAGAAAAGAGCAATAGAGCTAGTGCGCACTTCTTAAAAGTGAGAGAAGTGTTGCAAAATTTGATGATTCAAAATGAAAGTAACTTCCCTCTGTTTAGTATTTATATGAGGGTAACCAAGTCACTTTTCACTAATTTACAAGTAAAATCCCTAAAAGTTTACTTGAGGTTCAACCAGGCCTAAAGGTCACAAGCTAACCTTAAGATAACTTCAAAACATGATAACTACATCAAAATAGCCCATACTTGTGGGAATAAAGGCTCTCCATTGTGACATCATCCTCTTAGAATGGTGAATCTCCATTATGCAAGTGACAAAGAGGATCATGAGTGCTCCTCACTCAAAGAAATCATCAAAGTGCATGAGTATATCTCCAAATTGTTAATTATGCATTTGATGTAGATAATTATTGCATTGAATTCCTCTTTTCAAGAGGACCAAAATCAACCTAAAGATCACTCAAATCAGATAAGTGATAGTGTACTTATGAAGAAAAGCCCACATATGCACATTTGGATAGGTCGACCCTAATAGGAAATTGGTCACCTTTGGAAGCCTATAAATGCAAGTGACCGCAAGCTCAGTTGGACATCACCAAGCATTTCTTTCTTCTTTTCTTCATTGATTGGTTCGCACAAGTCTGAGCCTGGGTTGACGAAAGAAGTTCGCAAAGGTCCGAAATTACAAGGTTTGAAGCTCATATTTGTTTCTAGGGTTTTGGTTATAGTTGTTGGCTTAACAAAGGGAATCTTTGGTTGTAGTTGCTTGATTGCAGGCTCAAGGGAGCAAATGGAAACTCTCAGTCGCTCGCATAGCGTCTCCTCCCTACGAATGGAAATTAGGGTTAACATTTGACAGTTGACCGCAGCTGACCGCAGACGGGAAAAGTTGCCTTTGATATATATCAATGTTGGAAACATATTTCTGAATGGTATTGGGTTAATTTTGTGGTCTGGGTGGATGTTGGTGGCCACCCACCTATCCCACTTGGACCCCCACAACTCTCTTTCAGCTTTTCAGTTTCCTTAATTGTAGCACAATTTACTATTTTTAGCAGTTTTTCGGGTCTTGAACTTCCAGATCCGTTTTGAGGCCCTAAACGACGTTTTTTGGGAAAATTGGGAGCAAAATGGGTCCATGGACCCATGTTGCTTTTCCCAAAGTTGTAGTTCTCGGATAGATTTTTTTTAACAAGATATTGTGCGCGTCAAACAAAGATTGTATGCCAAAGCTGCAACCTCGAGAAGTTGATGTACAAATTTACCCAAACGGGGCCCACAATTTGGCATTTCATTTTCTAGGGTTAGGTTTTTGGATGTTTAGGGTTCTCCATTGTTTCTCAAAAATAAATAGGCCTTTGAGCCTCATTGTAACACAATTCAGAGGCATGTAGCCGTCACATCTCTCCTCAGCAATAAGCTACCATCTCCCTAGATGGTTTATTTCCATTTCTATTTATAAGCATATTTCAGTGTTTTACATTAATGAAATGAAGTATTATTTCCGCTGCATCTCTGTGCTTATGGTTATCTCTGTAATTTGTTGGGTTCCTGTTTAAGTCTGAATCAGTGGTATCAGAGCGGTCTGCTTTTTCTCTGTTTTTCTTTGCATGTCCCCAACAAGGTCGAGATATAAGGAGTTAGGGCTTGAACTAATCGAACCTTTGCAAGACCAGCCTCGAAAATCCTGACGGCCTCCCATGGCAGATGAAAAAAAGACGAGGGGGCAAGAAATCCTATCAAAATCTTACTCGAAGAAGCCCTCGAGCGACGAAGGAACTCGATGATGGACAACTTTGCCCAGATCCTTCAGCGGCTACCTAGAGGCGACTCATCGGCTTTTAACAACTACTCTGGAAACACCACGCCCTTTAAGGTATAAGTTAATTCTAAAATCCCCATCTTCGAGGGTCAGATAGACGCAAATGTTGTAGATAAATGGTTAAATCTGCTAGAAGGGTATTTTTCTGTTCATGAATTTTGAAGTTGGGAAAATATTATTTTCACTCTTCTCAAAGCAGCCCCCCACGTCAAGGACTGGTGGGAAACGTACTGCGAGCAGAAGGATGAAAGCACGGGCTCACTATTTTCAGCCGCGCCCATAGTGGGTTTTTCCCTGGTCATTGACCAAATATGGTCTCTTGTTGATGTGTTGATTGCCTCCTTTATCATCGCATTTACTATTCTATCTTCAATTACTGTTGACAATTTGAAAGATTAATTGCTATTGAAAAGATTGCTAATTGAAGTATTGAATTGGGCTAAAAGTAATTGAAACAACATAGAGCAGTTTGAAAATTAGCATGGTATCAGAGCTAAGGTGAAGGACAAGCCCAAAAGGAGACAAGCATTGAAATAATCATCTTTGGAAAGTTGAGGGAGCCAATCTGATCAAGTCAAGATGTCTTCCTTCTTCAAGGAAAATGAGAAGTTGAGTGACTCATCTATTTTTGCTACATGGAAAGTCAGGTTGGAGATCATAGCTGATAACAATGATGTTTTGGATTTACATTCAAAGTACCTGAGCCTTCGGAGAATGCTTTCATTGCTATCAAGAACAAGCACAAGAAAGTTGAGTTAAAAGCAAAGAAAATTATAGTTGATGGTTTACAAGATAATTTACTTGCATATGTTGGAAATTTGACAAAGTCTAACAACATGTATGATAAGATAGTTGGCATGCATGAAGTCGAAAATTTGAATGAAATCATCTCGTTGAAAGATCAACTCAGAGACACCAAGATGAATAAGGGAGAGTTTGTGTAATCCTACATTATGAGGATATCTCGTCTTAGAGATCAATTGCAAAGAGTTGGAGAAACTGTGCCTGACAAGGAATTGGTGATCATAACTCTTAGAGGTATCCCTCCTGTTTGGGAAACCTTCATCACTACCATAAGCAACAACAATGCCCTCGTGTCCATGGTATTGGAGGAGCAGCCCCCCCTCTCGAACTTGCTCCCAAAGCGCGCTCCCTTCGGGAGTGGATCGGGAGTGACCCCGGGAGTGTGCTACTTAAAAAGAAGTTCACCCCCTAGCTTTTTTCACAATTTTTTTATGCAAACACATTCCAAATGCAATTGATTTTCAAAGAAACAAGATTTTTTTAGTGGGGTAGCCTATGGACCAAGTATTGATATGCAATTCATGGTAATGTTAAATTCTTAAATTAAAAGTGACATTCTCCTTTATCATTCATTTTTATCCTTTTACTTAAATGTTTAACATGTTGAAGAATGTAACTAGGTTCGGTCTTCAAAAATGTATTTGAGTCATTATGTAATGTATTTGTCAAAAGAATGAAAAATAAAAAATTTATTATTATTACAATGACTTATTAAAGCATGGGTTTCATGCTTGGGTCATGTATTATTAGTCAAGGTTCCCATTGTGGACTCAGGATTTATATTGAGTCATTAGAGTCATTGTACATTTTATGAGGCCCTTCTTGGGCTTTTGAATCATGTAAAAGGGATTATTATTGAGTCAAATTAGCTATTTGACACCTCCACACCAAGTCGGCCTCATACTAGGCAATTCGACCTCACCTAAAGCCTATGTATACAAGCAATTCGAATTCATTTGGAATATCTCACTCACAAGTTCGATATCCAAGAACAAGAAGGCAAAAAAAGTGTGAAAATCCAAGAAGATAAGAAGTGTTGGAAGGATCAAGGTCGAAGGTTTTGGGTATCTCTTTATCTGTCTTATGGGAATTTACTGGGCTCATTGTTGGATTGAAGTCTTACTACTGGAAGGGTCGAAATTCTGAAAGTGTTGGGTCGAAGATTTTGTTGCTAGAAGGTCGAAATTCTGGATTCGTTGGGCCGAAGTGTTGTTGCATCAAGGTCGAAGTTGCTGGAAGGAGAGGCTGACTTGGTGGTTGGAGGAGGTTTGTGTTTACGTTGAAGAGTCTAAAAAAAACTATTGAAGGAAGAGATTTTTGATTGGGTTTTCCTCTTGATAGGGGTTTTGCCTGACAAAGTGCCTACATCTTAAGTCTTTTGTTTCTATGATCTTCATACACACATAAAATTGGTAATTCCTTGATGAAAGATAATATAACAAAGAAGTAAAAGAAGCCAACATAATTCACAAATAATTATCAAGAAAGAGAAATCTAACCCTAACTCTACTAGCATTGATTTCTCAACATGGAATTAGAGCTAAGGTCAAGAAAGATTTATGATCACTCTGTTGGAAATGGGTACTCCCTCTATGATAAGTTATATAAGAATGGGATTCAATACTGCAGGAAGCTGGATCAAGAAGATCTTCTACTATTTATTCAACAAGGTCAAAAGTCAAGGGTTCTTGGTTGCACTTATAGGTTCACTTAATGATGATAATGCATGGATTATTGACAGTGGAGCATCAAGGCATATGACAGGGGAGAGTAAACAACTTCACACTCTATCAAAGGAACCATCTTCTCATGCAGTGGAATTGGGAGACAACAAAATCTATGTTGTTAGAGGCCTGGGATCAACATCTTTGAAGCTGGAGAATGGAGCTAAGCTACACCTCAACAATATACTATATATTCCAGGTTTGAAAATGAATTTGCTTTCAATTTCTTGCTTAGAAGATAGAAGATAGAGTTTCTTTTGTTGATGGAAAGGTTTTGGTTTGGGGAAAAGATTCAAGTATTGATAAAGCTAGGGTTATTGGAGTTCGTGAAAGGAGCTTATATAGAGTCATAACACCATCTCCTCAAGCTCTAGTTCATATGGAAATCAATCCCATTGAGCTACGGCACAGAAGATATGGTCATCTACACTACAAGGTCATTCCCACCCTAAATCAATTAGTTCATGGCATCCCCAATATCAAAGAAGATCGTGAAGGAGTTTGCAAGGGAAGTTCTTTGGGTAAACATACAAGAACATCATTTACAAATAGTGAAACAAGGTCTAAATAAGTATTAGATGTGTGGGGGCCTATGTCTGGAAAATCACTTGAAGGTCATCTTTACTATGCAAAATTCATTGATGATCACTCTAGAAAGACATGGCTCTACCTTCTCAAGAAAAAGGATGAAGTATTCGAGAAATTCAAGGATTTTAGAAGTGAAGTGGAAACCCTAACCAAAATAAAAATAACGACTTTGAGACCCGACAATGGTGGGGAATAAACTTCTAAAGAATTGATTGCATATTGTAAAGAAGCAGGAATTAAGAGGGAGCTCTTTGCTCCCTATTATCTCGAACAAAATGGAGTGGCCGAAAGAAAGAATAGGACACTTGAAGAAGGTATACGAACAATGCTCCTTGATCAAGAATTTACCTAAATTTCTATGGGGAGAAGCATCAATGACAGTTATATATATTCAAAATAGAAGTCCTCATAGAATCCTTGAGAATATGACACCTGAGAAAACATTCACAAGGAAGAAGCCAAGTGTGGACCATCTTCGAATCTTTGGGAGTCCTGCCTATATCCATGTTCCAAAAGACAAACGAAAGAAGTTAGATTCTACAAGCATCAAAGGGATCTTCGTTGGCTATAATCCCTCCTCAAAAACATATAGAATCTACATCAAGTAAGGAAGACATATTGAAGTAAGCAAGGACGTTATATTCAATGTGGAAAAAGTCAAAGTCGGGATTAATCGGCAAGGGTCCAGAAGTTGAAAAAGTCGTTCGGGAATTTTTTGAAAAGGTTGGCAAAATTAAAAAATACAAAAATATTCATTTTTTTTTAAATCCTGACTTTTTCAATAAAATCCCGACTTTTTCAATAAAATCCCAAATTTTTCAAAAAAAAAAAAAATCGTTAAAGAAACTACCTCATTCACGATTTTTTGGAAAAAGTCCCAATTTAATCCCGACTTTTTCAACTGGGAAAAAATCGGAAAAAAATCGGTTGATTTAATCAGCTAGCCAAAAAAATTGCATTTTGGGGATTTAATCTTGATTTTTTCCCGACTTTTTCCACAATGTTGTACTTATATTTGATAAAAAACATGCCTACAAAAGATCCAAAGATATCCCTATTGATTCTGATAATGAAGATACAGTAAGATTTGAAGAAGAAGAAGGACCAAGAGAGCATATTCAATCTGTGATCATATAGAACATAAGGAAGAGGCCAAATTGGTTAAAAGCTACTCTTGAAGATGTTGAAGGACATGGAGCTATGAAAGAAACCTTTAGAGAAAGCAAAAGGCCGAAAAGATATTATGGATATGCTGCATATATGACAAAACTGATTGAAGTTGAACCATCTACATTTGAAGAAGCTCCTCATCAAGAAGTATGGAAGAAAGAAATGTAGGAAGAATATCAATCCATCATGAAGAATGGGGTTTGAGAAATCATTCCTAGACCTAGTGACAAATCGGTTGTCACCTCCAAATGGATCTACAAGATCAAGCACACCGTTGATGGAAGTATAAACAAATTCAAAGCTAGATTTGTTGCAAGGGGTTTCTCTGAAAAGGAAGGCATAGATTATGAAGAAACCTTTGCACCTACCGCAAGGTATACTACCATTAAATCTTTGGTTTCATTGGTTGCTACAATGGGATGGAATATCCATCAAATGGATGTGAAGATACATTTTCTGAATGGGAACATCGATGAGGAAGTCTACATTGAACAACCTGAAGGGTTTGAAGTAAATAGCAAAGACACTCATGTTTAAGAAGGCCCTATATGGTTTGAAGCAAGCTCCTAGGGCATGGTATGCAAGAATGGATGCATACCTTCTAAGAATTGTGTTCGTGAAGAGTATTGCTGATCCAAATCTCTACAAGGTTGTGGATAATGAGCCTGTCATTATTCTACTATATGTGGATGATCTATTCATTACAGGTGTGGAGCAAAGAATGCAAGTAGACACTGGCAGCTGAATTTGAGATGAAGGATTTGGGACTGATGCACTATTACCTAGGTCTAGAAGTATGGTAGAGGCTTGGGGAGATATATCTAGGGCAAAGAAAGTATATCATCAAGTTGTTGCAAAAATTTGGAATGATGGATTCCAAGCCCATGACTACTCCTATGATCACCAACCTTAAGAAGTTGAGGAGCTCTAACTCAAGTCTCGTAGATCCTACCTTTTGTGGTAAGTTGGTAGGTTCTCTGATGTATTTGGTAAATACTAGGCCGAATATATGTTTTGCTGTGAATATTCTTAGTCAGTTTTAGTTGGAACCTCGTCATGATCACTGGATAGTTGCCAAGTGTATCTTGAGATATCTTCGTGGAACTATATATCACTACCTAAAATATGATAGCAAGGAAGTCAAGTTGATTGGCGTCACAAATTCTGATTGGGGTGGCAATGAGACCGTTGGAAGAAGCACTATTGGAGGATGTTTTAGTTTGAACTTTGGGATTTGCCATGATCTCATGGATTAGTAGAAAGCAAGATCCCGTTGCTTTGATTAGTGTTGAAGCAGAGTATGTGGCTGCATGCAAAGTAGGAAAGGAGGTTGTATGGTTGAGGAAGCTTCTGACAAATTTCTTTAAGAAGCCTCTGGGTCCTACTGTGATTAACTGTGACAATCAAAGTTGCATCAAGATGTCTGAAGATCCTGTGTTTCATGCTAGGACGAAGTATATCAACAATAAGTTCCACTACATTAGGAACTTGGTGCAGGATGGGATCGTGAAGCTACAATATGTCCCGACTAACAATCAAGTAGCTGATATACTAACAAAGTCTCTTCCTAATAAGTAGTTTGAATATCTTAGAAGCATACTTGGTTTAGTTGATATTGTTGATCTTGTTGATGATGATAAAAGTTTGGACGAGATTTTTTGAGGCTTTGTGTGTGAGACACATTGCCTCGGAGGACATCTGGCTGGCACTCTATATTGATGTATGGATCCCGAACTAGGGAGGGTGGCATTGATCATGGAGCTTTGACCTCAGATACGCACTTGGATCCCTGGGTTGATGGTTAGCAAGTAAGCCTGATGGTACCTAGAGAGGCTAAAAGCTTTAGTCCATCTTAGTCAAACTCGGATAGATTACCATGTTCAAGAATCTAGTCTGCGGCACCGCGAGTGCCTAAACTGTTGGAAGACCTTAGATAGATTGCCTGGTCAAGAATCTAGTCCATGGCACTACAGTGCCTAAACTCTTCATAGTTCATATGTTTTGAGATATTCCTTGTATTTGTATATGTTATTATGAATGCCTCCTGTTGGCGGTGCTGGACCTGCCAAAATCAGGGGATCTCCCTGGTATGAAGTCCCAACTAGACCTCGCACCGTTTGGTGTAGGAGTCCCATTCGATACGATGGCCCGGTTGCCATTATTTTAAATATTTGCCTCAACTCTTACTTGTCAGCACAAGAGAGCGGTTTGCTTTGTCTTCTGAAAAGTGAGGTTCACGTAACTGGTGAGTGTAAGTGTCATTTGTGTCAATGGTTCTTTCACCGTAGAGGGAGAGGGTGGGAATGAGTCCCAAGTCAGTTGGGAGAAGTCCCAACTCTATTAGGAACACAACACAGCATGACATGTGCAGCTTTCGACGGAACAATCCACACGAATGCGGCGGTCACAACACACAAGGGAAGATAACACGTATAACACTCAGCCGATTAGTCCACGCGAGCGCAACAATTGTTACAACAAGTTTTATGTGAAAGGTTTGTCTGATGTCCAGGAGAGTAGTCTAGACAGGCGAGACAACATTAACATATACAACACATTTCCATTAATAGATTATGTATTACAACAAGTGAAATAGTTCAGATGTAGAACACAGGTTAAAGCAACATGCATCACAAGTGTTAAAGATTAGTCTTACAACAATTACAATACATGTGCGAAAATGAGCTGGCCTGTTGGCAGGTTTTTGAATTAAGCGAAAGTTCCAAGACACATCATTACACCATACATCACTAACCTCAAGTGCGGGGTGTTGGAGCCACTACTTAGTCCTCAAAGAAAAGATTACAAACTCTCTTGGCTATGTGGGAGGAGCTAAGCTGAAAAAGTCCTTTGCATGTAAAAATGAGGGGGTATTTATAGCCAAGGGTGAAAACTGACCCTTGTGGCTATTCGACTACCCTCATGACTGTTTGACTTCCATGACTTTTCGACTTTACATGACTCTTTGTACAAGAAGTGGGTCTCTTGGACTTCCACGTTACATTACATTGATTGACAACATAGCCCATAGTAGAGATGTGGGTGACATGACTCGACATGACAGTGTTGGTACATTCGTGCTGCTTTTGGAGTGCATGTCGAGCTACAGTGTTGCAGCTTGCTGGGTGATGGATGTCTTCACGGTGTATCACAGCTTCACCTCCGCATGGCAAAGTGCGCGGAGTCTTCGATGGTCTTTGGCTCGTTTGATGATGCTTAGGCATGTTGCTCCTTTCTTGCATGTTGGAAGGATTGACAGGCTCTTCTATTCGCAAAACGTGCATGTTCGTTCATTCGTTCGTTCGTTTGTGAACACATCTTGCATGTTTATTCATTCATTGGTGAACCTGTCCTTCTGTATGTGCTCCCTTCGTTCATCCCATTCGTCGTCTTGCCATGTTTATTGGTGTACGTATACCTGCAATCACTCATGACGAGACGACATCAAATCCAAAACCTCCTAGTCTACCATGACAAATGATCATTTCGAATGCAGGTGTCCGGGAGAGGCAGCAAGGTTGTGAAGCGGGATGATGGCTCCGGGCACTGCTGATGAAAACTGCGCAAGAGTGATGAAGATGGGCAATCCAAGTTGACAGTGACTGTCTACGAGGTCTGGCTCGACTGGAAGGTAAAAAAGCGCAAATTTTGGGAGGGACAGTCCGGGCTATAGGAAGGCAAGGTAGGCAGGATCTACACAGTTTCCAGAACGAACAGGTAGCAGGGGCTGGAAGGTCAAATTTGCGCAATTTTCT
Organism: Pinus taeda; assembly: GCA_000404065.3. Lineage (NCBI taxonomy): Eukaryota > Viridiplantae > Streptophyta > Pinopsida > Pinales > Pinaceae > Pinus > Pinus taeda. Next base: position 23,517 of record APFE030894403.1, on the reverse strand, counting down.
AGAGGAACAGGTCGGGCTGCAAGGAGGGTCAGCAGGCAGAGATTGCGTAGTTTTTGAGAGGAACTGCCCAAGAGCCCAGCAGCCAAAACTACGCAATTCCCAGAGGGATCTGGCAGTTGGCTGCTGGGGTCGCTGGCAGCCAAAAATGTGCAATTCCCAAGTGGAACTGGCAGTTGGCTATTGGGGTCACTGGCAGCCAAAACTGCGCAATTCCCAGAAGGAACTGGCAATTGGTTGCTGGGGTTACTGGCAGAAGAAACTGCACAATTCTTGGAGGGAATTGGCAGTCTGCTGCTCGTAGAGGAAACTACATTGAGGCTGGGAAGCCGGCCTGCTAATCATCTCTACGCAATTTCTGAGCTGAGCGAATTGTTGGGCAGCAGAAGGCCTACTCATGAAAATTACGCAATTTCTTGGATGAGCAAGTGGTCGACTATTGGGATCACTGACTGGGAAAACTGCGCAATTTTCTGAGGGAGACAGGGACGGGCACTTGGTTTCTGTCCGACCTATTTACGCAATTTCCTCAGTCAGCTGAGCGAGTAAGGTCAGTGGCCTCTGCGCAATTTTTGAGGGGAGTCAATCCTGAGGTGACTGTCGAGTCCGACTGTCCGAGTGGTCAGTATAAAAGTGGATTGAATTTCTTTCGGGCAGTGCAGCTTGAAAAGACTTGCTTGATGCTTCTGTGTTGTTCAGGTTGACAGTCGGATCAAGTCGATGGTGGGGTGATGGTCCGACTGTCAAAGGGGAGTCTGATCATTAGAACTTCAACAAAAATGACTAAGTGTGTGAACGATCGAAAGATGCATAGGTGATCATGCAAACACACACACACATGACTCAACGACGAAACGACTCAAACCATCCAGACACACATGTTCAACATGTCTGATCGATGGTGCAAGTGACAAGCGCGACACTCGTGATTGACCATTCATTGATTGAGACCATGTTTGCGCGACAATGAATGTGACTCCATTTGTGAGTGTGACATATGCTTGCATAGCGAACACAACAAGCAAATACAAAGCAAAGACTTTGAGCGTAACTAGAACATGGTTGCAAGCATGACTTAGACACTAGCATGCAGAAAATTGAATGAAATGAACAATCAAGGCGGATGCAAGGACTCACACGAGCTCACCGAGTGAACCTGGGGGTGTGTAGTCATCAAGCGAAACTCTCAAGGGAGGCTCCGAAATTGGGTGCAAGCCAAAATTTTCGAGGGTGGTTATAGCTACTACAACACTTGGTGACACATTGGTAGAACTCTAGCTTCTTTGTTTTGGTTCATGTCTAGCATAGGGCCTTGGTATTTTGGGGAGTATTGAATCGTTGTGCGGGTTACTTTGGCTTCCCCACTTACCCCATGGACATGCATGGTTCACCCTTTGCCAACTCAGTCAAACACAATCAAAAGTTCAACTTGATCTCAGTGTTTCGAATTTGGGAAGGGTAGTTTAGCTCGCGAGTTGAATATTTTCAGAGTAGAAGTTTTCATCTTTGGTGTTGCTTCACTGCCAGCAGGCCTGGATAGTACCCCGACAGAGTCACGCAGGAACACACACATTGCTCCACTGCTAGCAAGCTTGGTCAAACCCTGGTGGAGTTGCATGTTTCACCTCTCTGCGTAGGCAGCCTTTTTCTTCTTTTGCCTTTGTATTTTTTCAAGAGGATTGTGCATAGGCACTTATATATTTTCGGGGTTACGTGAAATGAAATTTCCAGTGAAGCCATCGTAGGCGTACCCGACCTACAGTCACAAAGATACGAGCGATTAAAACAGATAAAAAATAGTGTGCAACAGAAAATGAAAAAACTTGAAAAACTTGCACATAAGAGAGGTGGTCTTGCTTATGGGTGGAAGAATGTGTCACAATCACCCAACACACATGCTTACCTCTTCTGTGACGACTGTTTTTCAACAAACCTCGGAGGCCTCTTGCGAGTGTGTGTTGTTCTGCGCCAAGTTTCTCAGCGAATGCGAGGAAGGACTGAAGCTTATTACCTGCAACATGACTCGCCAAGTAAGATTGTTCCAACCATTCAACTATTGGATCATAAAATTCGTGATGGCTATTCTAAAAGATTCGTGATCTTTGAGTAAATGGATTCCTGATTCGAGAGGGGATCACGATGGGAATCTGATACGAATAGATAGATCTAGTCATTCTCATCAGTCATGTCAAGACAATGAGGGCCTGCCATAGCCATTAGTGCAGGCCAAAGTGTCTCACTTGCTTGACAAAAGTCTAAGAAGAAAGATGTTACATGGTGAAGATCATAGAGCATGAAGCGACTGTCACTGAATGTATTGTTGGGAAAATGATAAACTACATGACAACCACCCAAGATAGAAGAGAAATCAAACCAGTCGATCGAGATGTCGGATTCCCAGTTTGACACGAACAAAGAAACCTTTTGAACAGTTGTATGAATGCTCTAAATGAGGGAACCAAGTTCGTTGTGTGCTAGGCATGATAGAACACCCACTTGCAACTGGTGAAAAAGTGCGCAGGCATCATGATCATCACAGAAATGTAGAAAGGATGCCAGCACTATGAATGTGTGAAACATTGGGGTGTGGCGAAATGAGATTAACTTGATTCCCCTGATAGGTTGTGTGCTTGTCATCACACAGGGAAATTGCTGGTGTGATGAGTGGGCAGATTTGACATGCAAAATTTGCAAAAAGACCAAGGAGTTGATTACGAGAGAGAAAATTTGATAAGTGTGATTCCGGATAGAGATGATCAACTTCATTGTCCCATGATTGGATGAGGGACGAACACTCCCAACCCGAACTGGTGTAAGAGAGGTGCATGAAGACAGACATGTTGTAACGGACTCGTGGATTTGATCATTAGCGAAAATCTGAAATTTTGAAAAATCATACCTTGAAGAGTAAATATTCTTTACACGGGAATCCACGTCGAGTGCAAACATGCAGATAGATGGATTGTGCATGAGAAATGAGATCTGATTTGGTTTGAAGGGCTTACTAGAGTTGCGTGGTCCTAACATAACCATCAACGGACGTTGAAGTGCCTCGACTCCCTGGCATGTCTCGAAACTTTCCAAAATTGAAAAATTGCATTTTGAGATATCAACCAGATCATGCATGGCTTAACGATGGCTGTTGTTACTGATTTCAAAGCTTCTCCTAGGATGACAACTATCTTTGTCACAAGCTTCATCAAAATTTTTAGCAAGCTGACTCGACAAGCTGTCTTCATGCAACACACAAGATGATGACGGGTGGGAAGAGTCCTATGCATTCAAACTATTTTTATCATGGACAACCTCATTGCCTTGTGTTGATCAAGGAGATAACTCAGAAGATGAAGAAGCAAGAGAATGTGGAGTGTCTTCGACGCATGTTGATGTGTTAAAATTGGCAACTAGGGCCAAACTCCATGTGGGTCATCTTATTTATGGCAGCTGATATTTTTCTTGGATCCCTCTCATCGAGAGGTGTAGGATTGATCTAAAGATCATCCGATCCCGATAAGTATTCATGGAGCTATAAATTTATTTGTGTTATAAGACAATTCGTCAAAGTCAACCAACAACCAAATAAACCCCTCATGTGCTCAACATTTTAGTATAAAAGGAGATGACTTGATAGTCATTTGGACACACACTTCACTCTTGATTTTTCTCCACTTGTTTTGGGTTTTAGTGGCAAGAGAAATCTAAGAGGATGAAACCCTAATCGCAAGTCAAGAAGGATGCCCTAGCCGCTGTTATAATGATGCCCTACCCATATGCTGTCTAGAGAAAGGTCTAAAACGTAGACATGAAGATGATAATGATGCGCTAGCTATACACTGTTCAGAGGAAGTCTAACATGCAGACATGAAGATGATAATGATGCCCTAGCTATACATTGTCCAGAGGGAGTCTAAAATGCAGACATAAAGATGATAATGATGCCCTAGCTATACGTTGTCCAGAGGAAGCCTAAAACATGGTCATGAATAGCAAAGAGAAATGCCCTAACCACAACAAGGAGAGACAGTTTAAGGAAAGCTTGGGCATTCCTAAAGGGGAGGCTAAGTTGCTGAGATACAACAGACTGTTCTAGGGCATGTTTAAGGGTTGTTTCTAATGTGTTGAAGGGTTGGTTGATGAGTAGAGAAGGCTGTAGGGTTGGAGGTTAAACCGCAGTTGTTTAAGGACTACTTTGTGTAGAATAAACCCTTGTAAAGGTTGCTGTAAACCTATAGGATTGCTGTGTGGTAGGTCGCAGGCCATACCACCAGAGCCAAGGGTAGCATAGGCAGATTTGAGGGCTATCTTGTGCTCTACACCTTCAACGAAGTGGAGAACACCTACACAAGGAGGACTGCAAATTTTAGGGTTGTTTTGTTGACTATTGAAGGACTGTTACAGCAGTGTTTGGTGCTCTAACCAGTCATCATGGTCACAACAACTAAAAGGTGAAGAACAACAGCAAGACATAGTGCTGCAATAGCAATTGGGACAACAGCAAGACACATAGTGCTGCAATATCAATTGGGACAGTAGCAAGACATAGTGCTGCAATAGCAATTGGGACAGCAATATGATAGGCAAGATGTAGCGAGTACATGGTGGCAAAACAAGGTGCAACAATGGCACATGATGGTACATGATGCAGTACAGTGATGGGTATTGTCATGATTGATGAAGCATGATGAGATGGAGCATTGTGATGATGGGTGCAGCATGGTGCAGCATGGTAAGGTGCAGCAGGATGACGAAATGCAACACGATGATAGGGGAAGGAGTCACCTTGGAGAATCAATTGAAGCAACATGTCTTCAATTGATCTCATGTATCACCTTCTTAGAGATGATCTATGCTCTTATCTAGATAAGTCAAAGTGTTGACTTCTGTTGTAAAAGTACTATCTCTCTCTCTGCTAAACTATTGAAGATCATATAAGAAGAATTGACGAAGGGTTTCCCCACATTGGGGTTTGTCCTTGGCTAGCGCCACATTGTGTGTCCTCTTTTCTTGGCTTGTCTTCTACGATTTATGTTTATGTTATATCTGCAGTTTACTTTAACGCTGATGTGATTGCTAATCTGGAAAAGATATTGAGCTAACTGTGAAAATTAATGCAGGTCATCAAGGAAATGGCCGACTCTTCGGAGAAAGTTTTTTCTGACAAGATAAAGTTATCTCGTATTGGCCCTCTCCTCCAGATTCTGGGGGAATCTGGCTTATTGATTATAGTGCTTCAAGGCACTTCATCGGATAGAACGATGCTCTCTCTAATTTGGTAAGAGTTGGAAACAATCGTGGGATTATACTTGGAGCTGATGCCACCTATCCCAGAAAGGGTGTAGAAAATGTTACCTCTCAATTGAATGAGGGTAACTCGATTTATTTACTGAATCTCTTTTATGTACCTGATCGCAAGAAGAACCTGGTGTCCATTTCGGTAATGGAATTCAGAGGTTTCAGGGTGGCATTCATCGATGGAAAGGTACGTATTTGAAAATAGAATTTTCAAAGATGTTTTTTTTTTTTAGTTTAGGGTTGACATTTGGATCAACTGGTAGGATGGTCCATTGGGGACCATGTCAGTTGTCACATCTCATCTATGGCACTGGAGGTCTACTTATTATGGGGCGCTACCCGATGTGAGTCAGATGGTGACAAGAATGCCTAAATTCAAAAGGAGCATGAAGGTACATGTCTGAGATGTACCAAAGGAAAATCTTACAAGGGTTCCATTCCCCTCATATAGCAGGTCCATAGGTTTGGAACAACCCGAGGGGCTTGAGATTCATGATCGGGAATCTCATGTATGTAGGAGGAAGAAAGCCCTCTATGGCTTGAAGCAAAACACCCTGGGCATAGTATGAGCAATGTTTTAAAAACCGGAACCAGTGACCGGACCGATCCACCTAATGAACCAGGTTTCGACCCAGAACCGGTCAAACTGGGTCTGGTCAAGTCTAAATGAACCAGTTTTTAAAAATACATTAAATAATTAACTTTTAATGAAAAAATATTTTTGAGATTTAAAACCATGATTCCAAGCCAATAGAAACAAAATATGCAAGGTTTGCTCATTTATATACCATGTAAAGGTGAATATATCAAAATGGCATCGAGTGCAATACATATCCACAACAAAATACATAATCAATGAGGCTCTAAATGGCCTCTAGAGTCCGAAAACAATTCTCTAAGCTTTGGTGTCAATGACCTACTACAATTCTACATATCAGCGATCAACAACATGATCACTCCTCATCATGATCAAACTCATCACCACTACTAGACAAGAGATCATCAACATGAGCTACATAAATAATATGGCTCAGAGTTTGAGGACTCCTAAAACTCCTCTACAACTTTAGTAGTAGTAGCAAAAATAGACATCAAAACTACGAATCACTGATCAACATGGTCATTCATGAAACTCATCATTGATTCAATGCTACTTGAAATGCATAAACATCATCAACAAGAAATACATAAACATCATCTATCTCAAAGTCTTATACTTGGATTGCTCAACCTTCTAACATGATAGAAATTGAAAAGGTTTAACATGCCTAACCAATGATTTTGGTTTGAGTGAAGGGTTCATCTCCTCAATCTTATAATGTGGTAGAAAAAGATTAGAATGCCAACCAGTTGTTTTCCTTTGAGTGAAGAGTGCATTCTTGTTAAGGACATGGTAGAGGAGTTCAACAATCAATACCACCAACATCAACAAAGTTCAACAATCAATGCCACCAACATCAAGGTTCTTAAAAGGCTTCATGCTCTTGATCAAATGCCAATCTCATACCCTCACGCATGATAGAATCAAATGGAAACATTGCAAACCCCCAAACTATGAAATCCTGAAAACCATTAAGTTTGCTAAATTTTGAGTGAAATCTAAAATTCTAGTTTCTCCATATGAAATCCAATGAGGCTGAAACGACTTTCAAACATCCTGAGTCATTTCATGGTAATGTTAAAAATTTAAGTAAAAGTATGGAAATGAAAATTAAGGGAAATGAATTTAACATTACCATTAATTGCCACCATTGCTAGGGTTGACATGTGTCAGGAAAATGAGAGGGTAGGCATGTTTTTCTTAGAGGGAGTATATTTGGAGGAAAACAACCCCAAATTTCCCTCAAAATAGCTTCAAAACTCAAAAAAATGCATTATGTGGGGTTTATGGTTGTCGTGGCAATAAACCGCCCGGTTTATGATGGAACCAACTAATTTGACCATAAATCGACTAGTTCCATCCTAAACCGGCCGGTTAGGACTGTTTTTTCTAATTTTTTGGTGAAGGGAGGGGTCAAATCGGGTTTTTCTGCCGGTTTGACCCGGTGGGTTAGTGAACCGACCGGTTTGACCAGTTACCAGTTCAAACTGGCCAGTTTTTAAAACACTAAGTATGAGAGGATTGATAGCTGTCTGATGAAACTGAGATTCACTAGGAGTGAAGTCGATCCAAACCTTTGCTTGAAGGTTGTGGATGATAGACCTCTCATACCGACACTTTTTGAGGACGACCTCTTTCTGACACGTGTAGACGCTCTCATTTGCAGAAGTAAGAGGGAGTTGGAATCCAGATTTGAAATGATAAATTGCAAACCCATGACTACCTCGAGGATCTTAACTTTCAGAAGTTATATGGTGATGATGCCGGACCAGATTTGGGAAATGCCTCTGAGATTCATAAACTCATTTGCATTGATGTTCCTGGTGAATTTCCGTCCGGATATATGTTTTGCAATTAGCATGGTGAGTTCATATTTGGTTGAGCCTCACTGGATTGGTTTCAAGAATCTTCTGAGATATATTCAAGGCACAATCTCTCATCGATTGAGATACACTGTCGGAAATATGGAGTTGCATGATTATTCGAATGCTGACTGGGCAGGCAATGTGGAGGATCACTAGAGCACTTCTCAGTGTTGGTTCTCTTTGGATTTTGCTTCGATATCATGGATGAACAGGAAGCAGAAGACGGTTGCTTTGAGCACCGCTAAGACTAAATACATAGCTATGAGTATGACCTCGTGTGAGCTGCCTGGTTGTGGAAGCTCTTCAGTGAGTTGTTTGTACACATGATGAATACCACTATGATTCTTTGTGACAACCAAGGGGGGATTCGATTGTTGAGGAATCTTGTATTCAATGATTGCTCCAACAGATAGACATCATATACTACCTTATTTGGGATATGGTAAGTCAATGAGCGAGAAGGCTCCAACATATCGATATAGATTAGTAGGTCGCCGACATTTTTTACGAAGCCCCTGGGAAAGGTCAAATTCTTGACTTTCCGAGAACGACCTAGTGTCGTTTAGAGACCCTCTTATGAGGGTCATGTATGATGCACACATCAAGCTCTGGGAGCTGCAGGGGACACAAGGTACTTCTTGGGGCAACAAACGACCACAGGGCCACTCACCCTCCCCTGTTGGTGCACTATGTACAGGGTGACAGGTTCAACCTTCCCCTGTGATACCTCGTGGTGACTGTGGAACAGGATGATTAGTTCTCTTGTTGGCCGGGATGATTAGTTCTCCTGTGGCAACTGTGAAACAAGATGATTAGTTCTCTTGTGGACCGGGATGATTAGTTCTCCCGTGGCTATTGTAGGACAGGATGATTCGTTCTCCTGTAGACATGATGATATGTTCTCCTGTCAAGGCATCCTACCCTTGCAGTTTGGGACTCATGGGAAGTACCTCTCATCTGATCAATGAGTAGTGAAATGGGGTTAGGGACCATTAGTAGTACTATCGATGGACACATTGTTGTATCTATCGTACTCCCTTGCTAGAATGACCTCCATTGATCTGGGATCAATGAAACTGATTTGGGATCAGCATGAGTGGTTTGAGACACTCTCTTGTGATATTGATCTGGAATCAATAAAACTGACTTCAGGTCAGTAGAGAATGGTATGAGGCATTCTCGATCAATTCTTCTTCTTCATGGTTTAGCAGAGTAGAGCAGAGCAAAGCAAAGCAGAGCTTAGCACTGATGGCAGAGATAGTATAGTCGGACATATGGATCAGCGGATGGAGTTCTCCCTAGTTGAGAGGGAGTGTTAAAATTGGCAACTAGGGCCAAACTCCATGTGGGTCATCTTATTTATGGTAGCTGATATTTTTCTTGGATCCCTCTCATCGAGAGGTGTAGGATTGATCTAAAGATCATTCGATTCCGATAAATAGTCATGGAGTCAAGGTCGGCCAGCGACCAAATAAACCCCTCATGTGCTCAATGTTTTAGTATAAAAGGAGATGATTTGATAGTCATTTAGACACACACTTCACTCTTGATTTCTCCCCACTTGTTTTGGGTTTTAGTGGCAAGAGAAATCTAAGAGGATGAAGCCCTAATCACAGGTCAAGAAGGATGCCCTAGCCGCTGTTATAATGATGCCCTAGCCATACACTGTCCAGAGAAATGTCTAAAACGTAGACATGAAGATGATAATGATGCCCTAGCTATAAGTTGTCCAGAGGAAGTCTAAAACGCAGACATGAAGATGATAATGATACCCTAGCTATACATTGTCCAGAGGAAGCCTAAATGCAGACCTGAAGATGATAATGATGCCCTAGCTATACGCTATCCAGAGGAAGCCTAAAACGTAGTCATGAACAACAAAGAGAAGTGTCCTAACCGCAAGAAGGAGAGACAGCTTAAGGACAATGTGGGCATTCCTAAAGGGAAGGCCGAGTTGCTGAGGTACAACAAACTGTTCTAGGGCATGTTTAAGTGTTGTTTCTAATGCGTTGAAGGGCTGGTTCATGAGCAGAGAAGGCCGCAGGGCTGGAGGTTAAACTGCAGCTGTTTAAGGACTATTTTGTGTAGAATAAACCCTTGTGAAGGCTGTCGTAAACCTACAGGATTGCTGTGTGGTAGGTTGCAAGCCATACCACCACAGCTAAGGGTAGCATAGGCAGATTTGAGGGCTATCTTGTGCCCTACACCTTCAACGAAGTGGAGAACACCTACACAAGGAGGACCACAAATTTTAGGGTTGTTTTGTTGACTATTGAAGGACTGTTACAACAATGTTTGGTGCCCTAACCAGTCATCATGGTCACAACAACTAAAAGGTGAAGAACAACAGCAAGACATAGTGTTGTAATAGAAATCGGGACAGCAACAAGACCCATAGTGCTGCAATATCAATTGGGACAGTAGCAAGACATAGTGTTGCAATAGCAATTGGGACAGCAGCAAGACACATAGTGTTGCAATATCAATTGGGACAACAACAAGACATAGTGCTGCAATAGCAATTGGGACAGCAGTATGGTAAGCAAGATGTAGCAAGCACATGGTGGCAAAACAAGGTGTAGTAATGGCACATGATGGTACATGATGCAGTACAGTGATGGGTATTGTCATGATTGATGAAGCATGATGAGCTAGAGCATTGTGATGATGGGTGTAGCATGGTGCAACACAGTGAGGTGCAGCATGATGACGAAATGCAGCAGAATGATAGGTGAAGGAGTCACCTTGGAGAATCAGTTGAAGCAGCATGTCTTCAAGTGATCTCATGTATCATTTTCTTAGAGATGATCTATGCTCTTATCTAGATAAGTCAAAGTGTTGACTTCTGTTGGAAATGTACTATCTCTTTCTCTCTCTCTGCTGAACTATTGAAGATCATATAAGAAGAATTGATGAAGGGTTTCCCCACATTAGGGTTTGTCCCTGGCTAGTGCCACATCGTGTGTCCTCTTGTCTTGGTTTGTCTTCTGCGATTTATGTTTATGTTCTATCTACAGTTTACTTTAAGGCTGATGTGATTGCTAATCTAGAAAAGGTATTGAGATAACTGTGAAAAATAAAATAATTTGCTCTAACCATAGAACATACCTAAACTTAACATGATGCACTGTGAATGATAGGACACACAGGCAAGTGAGGTGCAAAGGAAGCTTCAATACAGATGTTTGCTTTGACCGGTGCGCATTCCAGATCTGAGTTATAGTGTATGTGAGATGGCAATAAATCATATGATGTGCTTGGGTGTTCATCACAACATACGGAAGCATGGGAGTGATGAAAGCCCAAGACTGGAGGTTGATCAAAAGAATTGATTATGCATGATGTTGCACCAAGATTCGCGGATCGAGGGTCAATCAAGAATGGAAGCTCAATGTTTTGAGACGAATTGATTGTGTCTTCACCATCCTGCTCCTCTACTTGTATGATGAGACTGCCTTGCACATGACTGCAACTTGAGCCAGCAGCTCGAGAATCAAGAGAGTGCGCGTAGCTAGCTTGTGAAGTAGATTGCTCAAGCGAGTCATGGTACAAGGATTCATTGCTTGTAGATGATGGAGGATGGCAAAGATGCAGATTAGACTCAAGACTTGGGTTAGGAATGGTGATTTCCTCTTGCGGAATGGAGGGATGAATTTTCGCCATTGGATTTCCTAACCATTCTGGAATTTCCTCCATTGGGGTGGGAGACAGCTGAGAAGATGGATTGGGAACATGTTGCACAAATTTCTCAGCTTTGCAACCGCTGCGAGGGGGCACCCTCTTCGAGACATGAGGTATCTCGTGATCGGCAAGAGTTGAGGAAGAAGGGAAATTAGGAATTTAACCGTTTCGGGAGACATGAACCAAGCGTTTCAGCTCTTAGCTCATGAAATCAAGGTCCACAAATTGCTTAGGAATTTCGTGACATAGGTGAAGGAAGCGGGTAGCAAAGCCCTCAACTGATTCGTCGGGCTTCATTCTTAAATGAGAGATTCTTTCATAGACATCTTGGTGGCCACACTCATCGAAGGCTGGATGGAGCTTTGTGACGAATGTGAGAAGGGAATGGACGGAAGTAGGTGGCAGGGTATGACACCACCGATTAGCATGACCTTCAAGGGGGAGGAAGAAGAGTACGCAAACAAGCTCATCACTATTGATTTCATGAGATTCACAGAAATGAACAAAATCATAAATGTGCTTGGTTACGGACGTTCTGTCCTCACTGTCAAATTTTAACAAGGACAAGTGATCGAGAAGCTCATCGGGGAGTGATAACTGATTAAGGGAGAAATGAGAGAAACACCCCGGGAGCACGAATCGTGTATTATTCATGGGTAAGAGATTCAACCCAGATTTATGGGCTCAGCTTGTCATCTGGCCCTCCTTCTAGTGCCAAAATGTTGGCGGTGCTGGACCCGCCAACATCAGGGGATCTCCCCGGTATGAAGTCCCAACTAGACCTCACACCGTTTGGTGTAGGAGTCCTATTTGGTACAATGGTCCGGTTGCCATTATCTTAAAGATTTGCCTCAACTCTTACTTGTCAGCACAGGAGAGTGGTTTGCTTTGTCTTCCGAGAAGTGAGGTTCGCGTCCCTGGTGAGTGTAAGTGTCACTTGTGTCAATGGTTATTTCACCATAGAGGGAGGGTGGGAATGAGTCCTAAGTCGGTTAGGAGAAGTCCCAACTTTGGTAGGAACACACAACACAACAGGACATGCGCAGCTTCCGACGAAACAGTCCACACAGATGCGGCAGTCACAACACACAAGGGAAGCTAACATGTATAACACTTAGCAGATTAGTCCACACGAGTGCAACAGTTGTTACAACAAGTTTTATGTGAAAGGTCTGTCTGATGTTCGAGAGAGTAGTATACACGAGCAAGACAATGTTAACAGCATATACAACACATTTCCATTGACAGATTATGTATTACAAGTGAAATAGTTCAGATGTAGAACACAAGTTAAAGCAACATGCATTGCAATTGTTAAAGATCATTCTTACAACAATTATAAAACATGTGTGAAAACATGTTGGCCTGTTGGCATGCTTCTAAATTAAGTGAAAGTTCCAAGACACATCGTTACACCATACATCACTAACACCAAGTGCGGGGCATTGGAGCCACTACTTAGTCCTCAAAGAAAAGATTACAGACTCTTTTGGCTATGTGGGAGGAGATGAGATGAAAAAGTCCTTTGCATGTACAAAACTGACCCAAGGGTGAAAACTGAGGGGGTATTTATAGCCAAGGGTGAAAACTAACCCTTGTGGCTATTCGACTACCCTCATAACTATTTGACTTCCATGACTTTTCGACTTTACATGACTCTTTGTACAACAAATGGGTCTCTTGGTCTTCCACGTTACATTACATTGATTGACAACATAGCCCATAGTGGAGTTGTGGGTGACATGACTCATGACATGACTCGACATGACAGTGCTAGTACATTCATGCTACTGCTAGAGTGCATGTCGAGCTACAGTGTTGTTGGGTGATGGATGTCTTCATGGTGTATCACAACTTTACCTCTTCATGGCAAAGTGCGCGGAGTCTTCGATGGTCTTTGGTTCGCTTGATGATGCTTAGGCATGTTGCTCCTTGCTTGCATGTTGGAAGGCTTGGCAGGCTCATCTGTTCGAGAAAGGTGCATGTTTATCCGTTCATTCGTTCGTGAGCACATCTTGCATGTTTGCTCGTCCGTTGGTGAACCTGTCCTTTTGCATGTGCTCCCTTCGTTCATCCCATTCGTCGTCTTTCCATGTTTGTTGGTGTACCTATACCTGTAGTCACTCATGATGAGATGACATCAAATCCAAAACCTCCTAGTCTACCATGACTCATGATCATTATGAATGCAGGTCATCGAGAGAGGCAACAAGGTTGTGAAGCGGGATGATGTCTCCGGGCACTATTGATGAAAACTACACAAGAGTCATTGAGTGATGAAGATGGGCAATCCAAGTCGATAGTGACTGTCTGCAAGGTTTGGGTCCGCTGGAAGGCAAAATTACGCAAATTTTGGGAGGGACTATCTAGGCTGCAGGAAGGCAAGGTAGGCAGGATCTGCGCAGTTTCTAGAATGAGCAAGCGGCAGGGGTTGGAAGGCCAAATTTACACAATTTTCTGGGGGAACAAGGCGGGCTGCAAGCAGGGTCAACAGGTAGAGATTGCGCAGTTTTTGGGAGGAACTGCCCTGGAGCTTGGCAAAGAAAACTGCGCAATTCTCAGAAGGAATTGACAATTGACTGTTGGAGTCACTGGCAGCCAAAACTGCGCAATTAAGCGAATTGGCAGTTGGCTGTTGGGGTTACTGGCAGCAGAAACTACACAATTCTTGGAGGGAATTGGCAGTCTGCTATTAGGAGTTGTTGGCAGAGGAAACTGCACTAAGGCTGGGAGGTCGGCTTGCTGATCATCTCTGCGCAATTTCTTAGATGAGCAACCGACCAACTGTTGGGATGACTGACTAGGAAAACTACGCAATTTTCTAAGGGAGACAATGACAAGCACTTGGTGTCTGTCCGGCATGTCTGCGCAATTTCCTCAGTCAACTGAGCGAGTAAGGTCAGTGGCCTCTGTGCAATTTTTGGGGGGAATCAGGGGTGACTGTCGGGTCCAACTATCGGGTGGTCAGTATGAAAGTGGATTGAATTGCTTGCGGGCAGCGCAACTCGAAAAGACTTGCTTGATGCTTCTGTGTTGTTCTAGTTGACACTCGATCGAGTCGATGGCAGGGTGATGGTCCGACTATTAGTGGGGAGTCTGGTTGTCAGAAATTCAGCAAAAATGACTAAGTGTGTGAACGATTGAAAGATGCATAGGTGATCATGCAAACACACACTCACATGACTCGACGACGAAACAACTCGAACCATCTTGACACACATGTTCAACATGACTGGCCAATGGTGCAAGTGACAAGTGCGACACTCGTGATTGACCGTTCATTGATCGAGACGACGCTTGCGTGACAACAAATATGACTGCATGTGTGAGTGAGACAGATGCTTTCATAGCGAACACAACAAGCACATACGAAGCGAAGACTTTGAGCATAACCAGAACATGGTTGCAAGCACAACTTAGACACCAGCATGCAGAAAATTGAATGAAATGAACAAGCAAGGCGGATGCAAGGACTCACACGAGCTCACGGAGTGAACCTGGGGGTGTGTAGGCATCAAGTGAAACTCTCAAGGGAGGTTCTGAATTGGGTGTAGGCCAAAATTTTGGAGGGTGGTTGTAGCCGCTACAACACCTCCCTGGTTAAGAGGGAATGTTGAAGAATGGAACTAGGTTCGGTCTTCATAAATGTATTTGAGTCATTATGTAATGTACTTGTCAAAAGAATGAAAAAGAATTTATTACTATTATTACAATGACTTATTAAAGCATGGATTTCATGCTTGGGTCATCTTTTATTAATCAAAGTCTCCATTGTGGACTCCTAGAATTTATATTGAGTCATTATATTCATTGTACATTTTATGGGACCCTTCTTGGGCTTTTGAATCATGTAAAAAGAATTATTATTGAATCAAATTAGGTATTTGACACCTTCGCACCAAGTCAGCATCAAAGAGATCAAGTCAACCTCATACTGGAAATTCGACCTCGCCTAAAGCCTATATATACAAGCAATTCAAATTCATTTGGAGTATCCCACTCACAAGTTCGATATCCAAGAACAAGAAGGCAAAAAAAGTTCGAAATTCCAAGAAGAAAAGAAGAAGTGCTGGAAGGATCAAGGTCGAAGGTTTTGTGTATCTCTTTCTCTCTCTTGTGCAAAGTTACTGGGCCAGTTGTTGGATCAAATTCGTACTGATGGAAGGGTCAAAATTTTGAAAGTGTTGGGACGAAGATTCTGCTGCTAGACGGCCAAAATTTTGGATTTGCTGGGTCGAAGTGTTGTTGCATCATGGTCAAAGATCTGGGTCGAAGTTGCTAGAAGGAGAGGCTAACTTGTTGGTTGGAGGAGGTCTATGTCTAGGTTGAAGAGTCTCAAAAAAAACTATTGAAGGAAGATATTTTTGACTGGGATTTTCCCTAAATAGGGGTTTTTCCCTGGTAGAGTGCCTACATCTTGTGTCTTGTGTTTTTGTGATCTTCATACACACATAATTTGGTAATTGCTTGATGAAAGGTAATATATCAAAGAAGTAAAAAAAGCCAACACAATTCACAAGTAATTATCAAGAAAGAGAAATCTAACCCTAAATCTACTAGCATTGATTTCTCAACATAACATTAGCATGAAATGACTCAAGATGTTTGAGAGTGGTTCCGACCTCATTAGGTTTCATATGGAGAAAGTAAAATTTTAGATCTCACTCAAAATCCAGTAGACTTATCAATTTTTCAGGATTTTACGTTTGGGGGATTGCAATGTTTCCATTGGATTTTGTCATGTACTAGGATATGGAACTTGTCAAGAGCACCAATCCCTCTATGTACCTTGATGTTGGTGACATTGGTTGTCGAACTCCTCTATCATGACCCTACTAAAAATGTACCCATCACTCAAACAAAATCTCGACTTAACATGCTATGTTTTTTCTAACTTATGTTAATGCTTAGAGGGTGATATTAATGACAAAGATCCCATGATAGGCAATGACTTTGATGATATGTAGGTAGTTGTTGTAGCATGATCTTTTTGGATGATAGAGACCATCTAGACCCTGTTTGTTGATGTATTTTTGGTTCATAGATTGATTGCACTCAATTCTATTTTGGTTATGTGCACCCTTACATGCTATCTAAATCAAAACTTGTAACTTGTGGACCTGTGGTTGATGAAGATTGTCGGTACTAGATGATTGATGTTATATGGTTTAATCCATGTTTTTATGCTTTTTATAACTAATTCATCATTCTACATGCTTTCTAAAAAATTAGAGATTTCTCGTGACGGCAAGAGGCCCAAGCGTATTTACATGTCTTTTCTAGTTTCTAGTAGTTTTAATAAATGTTGACTCTTTCATATTTATTATGATAGTTTTTTGTAAACAATATATGACAATTTAAGTTCGAAGTTTGAAGTTGGAAATTATAACTCATTGGTAATGAATTATGAATATGATGTTTCGTGAAAGTTGAGAGTTGAAACATTAAATTTCATGTTAGATATTCTTTGTTATCATTTGGTTACATGGTAATGGTAATGGTTACAAGTACAAGTTACAACTCTAGTGATCAATGATGATAAATGTTATATATCGAATTTTGAAAGCTTGAAACTTTAAGATTGATGAATCATGAGACTCTATATGTTGTATGTTACTAACTTGTGGACGTGGTTGATGAGGAATAAAACTTCTAGATGATTGATGTTATATGGTTCAATCCATGTTTTTATGCTTTTGATATCTAATTCATCATTCTACATGCTTTTGTTGACATATATGCATCAAAATATATAAAAATATATATCATATAAAAATTTGTTCTCAATTCACTTCCAAAACGGGAGGTTTAGAAAATGTCCCTCCCCACTCTCATTCTTAAAGTTTCAACCTTTCAAAATTCAATACATAACATTTATCATCATTGATCAGCAAAATTATATAAAAATTCTAACATGAAATGAAATGAAACAACTTTCAACTTTCACGAAGCATCATATTCATAATTCATTACAAATGAGTTATAATTGCCAACTTCAAACTTGAATTGTCATATATTGTTTACAAAAAATATCATAATAAATATGAAAGAGTCAATAGATATAAAAACTACTAGAAACTAGAAAAGAAAAGTAAATCTATCATTTACTGCTTCCTCTTGCCACAAGAAATGTCTAATTTCTGAGCAGGTCGTGGTGGTCTTCTAGGAGTCTCCTCCCACATAGTCGCACTACCAGAACCGAAAGGCACATGCCCTCCACGTGAGGATGTAGATGGAGGTAGCAACAACAAAGGAATAATTGTTGGATGGTGGGGGTGGCATGGTTGTTGTTGCTTCATCATCATCTCTCAAAAGTTCTTCTTCCAATTCTTCTAGATGTATAGTGCCATCCTTCAAATTATCGTCCTCTGGGTTGTTGTCCCAAATTTTATATGATGTATCCTCATAAGCCCGATCACAATAATGACTCAACAACCTCAAGTTGTAATGTGCATAAACCAAGTTTTTTGCTCGATTTTCATTTTGTTTGTTTCTTCTCACTTTATGGATGAAGTTCTAGGTTCTCCAACACCTCTCTGCAAAAGAAGTATTTACAACCTATGAGAGAACTGTTTTTGCCAATTTTGGCAAAAGTCCCATGCTGCCATATGCTTCACACCATGTGAGAGCATCAAATTTGTCTCTATCTTCCATTGCATGCAAAGAACCAAAGGAACCAATGCAACTGAAGCATCTTCTTAATTCAAGACCCAGATTAGCACACTCCTCCTTGTCAGGGACCAACTTGTCTAATGCTTCCATATATCCCTTAGATACCTTTGGATCTGTATGGGGTTTGATCCTAATCCCCCACCCTCAGGTGCAGGTTGGCCCAACCAAGATGGAGAGTAGTATTTTGGCATATGGATATATGCCAAGGCATGTAGTGGAACATTAAGTTTATTCCACTATGCACACACACAATTGTGAATCATTGTATACAAGTTGGAATCATTTTCCTGAACAATATCTTTTATTTGCCCCAACATGCTATCCATCTGCTGATACACCTCCTCAATCACTGGTTTATCTGTATCTGCAGAACGAAACATGTTATAAATGGGTTTAGTGAATTGCAAAACTTCCCTCACACATGCCCAAAACAGACCATCAAGAGCGGTCTCCTCCACTTGTTCAAAACCTTTCTTGTCATCTGCGGTTGGAGTCTTGTCCTTTAACACCTACTAGTGTTGACTTGATACCATGCTAGCCAATGATTCTCTTACCTTCAAAAGGCACCTGAAGGTGAGATAATAGTTAGCAAATCTAGTCTTCACAATCTTTTGTTGAATTTCCACAACCTTGGGTCTAGGTTAGAGTCTTAAAATAACTGACGCTACCAAACCAAGAATGTCAACCATAAACTACTTTGCACAGGGAAAATGTAAAGCAGTAAATCGCATATGCACAAGTATACACAATTTTTAACAAAATTGTACAATAATGTCGAAACCCAATCCTCGTTATATTAAACCAAATCTGAATAATACAACAGTATATGTTATACAAGATACAATGAAAAACATCGCTGCAACTTTTATGTTGTATCTTGTCCTATTGGTCCTTCTCTTCCATATTGCTCACTAATAGTGCCTTAATCCAGCAAGGCCACTACACATCGAGACTCTAGGAGCACTAACACCTAACACTGTTGCATGTCACTTTTGTAGCATGTACACGAGCTAATCCAATCTGCTCTCTGGGTAGGCCTAATTCATGTGCTCCAACTGCTAGGCTAGCAGTCACCTTTGTCCATCAAAGTGTTGCACTTCAACACCAATCTTCAACTCCTCTTCGTCACTTCAAGATAGCTCGTTTAGGGCTACTTTGGGTAGCCAACACACTGCCCTCCACCAGATCAATGGCACCCAATACTTCACCATCGGTTTTTCTCCTAGGATGGACTCTTCGCCTCCTCGGAAATTCCTCCACACGGCACCAACAGGTTGCACAATCAAACTAATCCAAATTGGTCAATGCATGACCCAACACTGCTCCAAAAGACTGTTGTAAATATGTTTTTACTTCGTTGTTTGTATGGCACTTGTTGCAACCCTAAATCCACCCAACAATGAACAAACAATCCCTTTAAGGGTTGCAACACACCTTAGTAGTGTTCCTCCCTTGCTACGCTGTTGCCTTAGGGCGTATGTCAACCCTTGACTTCTCTTACGCAAGCCCAGCTGTAGTGCTATGGCCTGCAACCTAACACAACAACCCTCCTATAGCAACTGCCCTCAAAACAATGCCCAAACAATCCTCCGAATAACAACGTTTTTCCCTTCAAGAGCTTGGCCTAGCAGCCATCCACCTCGGCACTTGAGATAGCAACCTCGGACCCTATTTCGACCCTAAAACAAACCTCCTATACTCGCTGTCTTGTCTCCTCCTTTGTTGTGGCTAGGGCTAGAGTTCTTCCACTCCAACGAATCCTTGTCTAGAGGCAACATTGCACAAGATGGATGCCTTAGTGACTCATGTTGACCCTGCCGCCTAAACCTACCTACAAGTCAGTGAGAAAAGCCTTCAACCCCACAAGGTGTGGTTGGTGGCAGGGAAATCAGAGGAGGGGCTGTCACACTAATCCCAACTCTCTCCGTTTGAGCTATCTCCTAGGCTAGCTAAGGGGGGTGGTCCCTAATGAAAAGCTAAGCTAAAAACAAAGATGTGAGTTTCTAGGAGAAATTGTTAGAGTTAAATAGATTGTTTATTTAAGATTTATAAACACACCTGATATGAGCAATAGCCATAAATACATAAGATAAGCATGAAATACATAAACAACCAGTGCCTTCAAAGCATTGCTCTCTAAGAAATGAAAATTTTTTATTTTATTTTTTATTTGCTTAGAATGAAGTCAAATGCTTTCAAATGAAAGAAGAAAATATGTGATAATTTTTCAAGATAGAAAATAAGCAAAGGGCTCAAGAAACCCCCTCTTGAGTAAATCTTTTGATGTCTTATGAGATTGCTGGCTTAAACAACTTGTGGGACCTTTGATATCCTTGGAGGTGACTATTCCAACCGAAGAAGTCCTCACACTCCAATAGAGTTGGCAAACTGTCCTTAAATAACAAATGCCTGCAAACCAATTGTTAGTGCAAAAGAGACTTGGCATATAGAGACCAAGTTGAGCTTGTCATTGAACCGACAATGACAAGCTACAACGAGAGCACAAAATATACCAAGCCCAAAGGAGATTTGAGATCGCTGCAAATCTTCCCTAGACAATAATGCCTTCAGGCAAATGCACAAAGAAAAACAACTAGATAGCAAATGTAAAATCAAATGAATAATAACATCAAACGACACAGGTATACTTCATGAACCAAAGAGTGCACCACAAGAGAAGCTAGTAACCCCAAAGACTTTTATTTATTTATATGAAAGATGAGTACAAAATCCAGCAGAGTCTCCGCAAGCCCAACAGCTCGTTCTATGATATCAAAATGAGAGCTCAAGACTCATATAAATAAGAAAATGGGAGATAATCCCAAGGAAAATTCCAATGACAAGTGGCAATCAGGTGGAGATCTCAATGCTTCAACGAATTTCCAAGTGGCTGCTTGACCGCTGTAGGTGGCTGCCTTGACTGCTTGACTGTCCATTTGCTGGAGATAACTGTTGTAAACTGATCCCTAACTGGCTGTGTATGTCTCCCTTGAGAATCAGCGTTCATTGGTAAACTGCGTGAATATGTTGAGGCTGTCATGTGTGGGTAAGAAGGGGAGACACACTCCCAACGAATATTCAACAATAAACCATGCATATGACACCTCACAAAATGTGCCATAAAACTGATCCTCAAGTGTTGCATAAGCTGCTGTAGAAGATCTGTATATCCACTTCTAACCTCTGTCTGCATTGATTTTGTGTACAGCTGGACGTGTGTAAGTATATACTTCAAGTAAACTCCACATTAATTTGCTCATTAAACTGATCCATATCTATGCTGATTTTTCCCTGCCGGCAGCATACTTATGACAACTGTGTTGACTATTCACTGGCTGATCTGCTATGTAAAATGCGTGTCGCTGCCTGGTCTGATCTGCGTGTGGGCTGCCAACAATTCTGCGTACAAGTGGATGGATGGGTCAAGAAATGGGGAGACACACTCCCATAATATGCTCAATCGAATATTCCAAATAGCGTGTTAATCCTTTGTGACCTGCGTGGAGATATCTCTGTCCAACGTGGAGGTAGCTTCTTTGGCTGCGTGGTTTTGGCATGTGCATAATTCATTTCTGTTTGAGTTATACGTATTCAAAATAGGAAGAGAAGTGGGTCCCCTCCCCATTCATTTACTTTAACTTTACACTTTAATACATACCATTAAATAAAAATGAACTTTAAGCATACATATGAACTCAACGTTGGCCCATTTGACTTGCTTGGCACTTTGACTTTCTGTTGTACCTTATGTGGTGGGCCCCACATTGCTTGCCACATCGCCCTTGATTCTCTGTTTAACTTTCCATGTCAAAATTTGATGTATTTTGACTTTGGAAAAATTTATAAATTTTTCCAATTATTCATTTTTTTGAATTTTTTCTTCATTTTTGCTACTGTCACTTGAAAAATCGGCTTTTGAGGGACTCCAAGTCATTTTTTGACCCCCAAAGTGGGTTCTAGGATAATGCTGGGCCTTTGAGGATGAATTTTGAGTAGTCATACGTCCCAGACATTTCCTAAGGCCACTTATTTATGCCATTACATAGAAAATAATTAAAAATCCCGTTTTGCGGGAAATTTTTAACTATTAAAAAATCCTACTTAGACCTAGCCAAATTCCACGAAACTTTTTGTGTGATCTAGTATGGTAATATACATCGACTCTAGACACTAAGATGTGTCAGGGGCTCAATCTTCAAACCGTCACCTCGGCTTTGGGGTAAAAATGAGTGAAAAAATCCAGAGAATTATCCGCCTCTGAAAAAGAAGGGATAATTAACCGGATAAAAAAAAACACTCCAAGGTGTACTCGTTTGCTGATCGAGTCCCACATCCTAGGCCTGTTACAAATTCAAAAAACTCATCATACTAGCATCACTTATTACAATTCCCC